>MJUU01042247.1:0-17872 GCA_002080025.1 Modiolus philippinarum | reverse complement strand
TAGCAAGCTTTTTTGAGTGGTCCGTAGGTGATCGGCTGCAAGGCTAAGTTCTCCGCCCTTTTCGATTTCACCCTACTTTTCCAGTGGCAGTCAGAATTTCCCGTCCCATGCCCCTTTCCACACCTCAAAGTGATTATATATTAACAAACTTGTTCTCGTCTTGATATAGCTGAAATATTGCTGAGTAGACGTTAAACAATATTTAATCAATCAATCAAATTGTATTGATAAAGGTATTTGCCTGTAATAGGACAATTTCTGCAAACCTTTTTTGCGTTTTCAAGTTTGTTCAACTATCTAGTACTTGAAATTTTGAATGGTACGTTTGATTAAAACAGTTAATGGACCGCCCTTCAGGACAAATGTGTCATGTGCAAGTGCAACACAATTCTGTTCAGAAATTCTTTATTCAAATGAAACTTCCTATAATGTCTTGGCAACAGTATTTTTTTTAATAATCTTATTTATGCGTTACTTTAAGGCTCTATTTATTTGTTCTCAGCTATGCTCGCCTGTTTGATTGTCTATATGTTTTGGTATTGTATTTGTTTTCCAAATTATCGGTTTTTACACGTTCCTCTCGCACAATTCCGTGTCTTTTCCCTTTAAGCTCACCTGACCCAAAGGGTCAGTGTGAGCTATTGCCATCACTTGGCGTCCGTCGTCCGTCCGTCCGTTTGTTAACTTTTCACATTTTCATCAACTCCTCTGAAACCACTGAAACAAATTCAACCAAACTTCACAGGAATGACGTATGGAACGTCCTTTACAAAGATTGCTCATTTCGTTCCGATCCGATAATAAACATGGCCGCAAGCGCGGAACTTAGGTTTAACATAGGACCCAATGGGAAAAATCACATTTTCATCAACTCCTCTGAAACTGCTGAATGAAATTCAACCAAACTTTACAGGATTGATGCACTTAAGGTCCATTACAAAGATTGCTCATTTTATACCGATTCGACAAAAAACATGGCCGCCAGCACGGAACTTAGTTTAACATTGGCCCTATGGGAAATTCACATTTTCATCTTCTCCTCTGAAACCACTGAAACAAATTCAAAAAACTTTACAGGAATGATGTATGGATGGTTTTTTACAAAGATTGCTCATTTTGTTCCAATCCGATAAAAAACATGGCCGCCAGCACGGAACTTAGGTTTAACATAGGACCCTATGGGAAAAATCACATTTTCATAAACTCCTCTGATACTGTTCACCAAACTTTACAGGAATGATGTACTAAATGGCCTTAACAAAGATTGCTCATTTTATTTGGATTTGGTAAAAAACATGGCCGCCACCAAGGAACATAGTTTAACATTGACCCTATGGGAAATTCACATTTTCATCTTCTCCTCTGAAACCACTGACGCAAATTCAACCAAACTTTACAGGAATGATGTATGAAAGGTCCTTTACAAAGATTGCTCATTTCTTTCAGATCCAATAAAAACATGACCGCCAGCTCGGAACTTGGGTTTAACATAGGACCCTATGTAAAAATCACATTTTCATCAACTTCTCTGAAACAGCTGAAGCAAATTCAACCAAACTTTATAGGAATGATGCACTAAAGGTTCTTTACAAAGATTGCTTATTTTATTCCGATTCAACAAAAAACATGGCCGCCAGCATGGAACTTAGTTTAACATTGGTCCCATGGGAAATTCACATTTTCATCTTCTCCGCTGAAACCACTGAAGCAAATTCAACCAAACTTTACAAGAATGATGTATAGAAGGTCCTTTACAAAGATTGCTCATTTTGTTCTGATCCGATAAAAAAAAACATGGCCGCCAGCGCGGAACTTGGGTTTAACAAAAAAAAATCACATTTTCATCAACTCCTCTGATACTGCTGGAGCAAATTCAACCAGACTTTACAGGAATGACGTACTAAATGTCCTTTACAAAGATTGCTCATTTTATCCAGATTCGACAAAAAACATGGCCGCCAGCACGGACCATAGTTTAACATTGGCCCTATGGGAAATTCACATTTTCATCTTCTCTGAAATCACTGAAGCAAATTCAACCAAACTTTACAGTGCGGAACTTGGGTTTAACATAGGACCCTATGGGTAAATCATATTTTCATCAACTCCTCTATAATTGCTGAAGCAAATTCAACTAGATGTTGTCGGAAACGACAGCTATCCCCGCACTCCCTGTTTTACACAGAAAACAGTTGTTATACACCCTTGGCATAATTTTTTTCATTATCTTTGAAATCTACCTATTGTTGTCATTATTGTTACTAAAAGAATTCTAGGATATAAAGTTGCTAAGTAGAATTTCAAAAAATAAGTGGTCTTTGAGACTTTCAGGAAATTAACCAAAATTGGAATAAATATTTTTGAAATCCAGTTGATGAAAATGTTTTTCCTAAACTAAATAAACAATTTAAGTATGGTTGCTAGGTAGAATTCCAAAAAATAAGTGGTCTTTGAGACTTTCAGGAAATTTACCAAAATTGGAATCAAATATTTTTGAAATCCAATTCATGAAAATGTTCGTCCTAACTTACACAAACATTTTAAGTATGGTTGCTAGGTAGAATTCCAAAAAATAAGTGGTCTTTGACACTTTCAGGAAATTTACCAAAATTGGAATCAAATATTTTTGAAATCCAATTGATGAAAATTTTCGTCGTAAATTACACAAACATTTTTAGTATGGTTGCTAGGTAGAATTCCAAAAAATAAGTGGTCTTTTAGACTTTCAGGAAATTTACCAAAATTGGAATCAAATATTTTTGAAATCCAATTGATGAAAATGTTCGTCCTAAACTACACAAACATTTTAAGTATGGTTGCTAGGTAGAATTCCAAAAAATAGGTGGTCTTTGAGACTTTCAGGAAATTTACCAAAATTGGAACCGCCTTTCAGAATCGTAAGTTATCAGAATTTTGCTTTTTACCAAACACTTGTCAGAATATAATATAATATGCCAAAATTTAAAAAAATATGTGTCTTTGTCATTTTCAGGAAATTTACCAAAGTTGGAACAGGAACCAAAATTCCAAAAGCTTATTGCAAATCTATAGACTATATGCAACAATTCTGCATAAAGATTTGATCCCTAAATCCAAAAATGTAGGAGGAGTTTGCGTCACATGCCACATGTGTCTAATCCACATCTTTTGGTCTTTGTTAAAATTGACATCATGGGGCCTCTTGTTTGCACCAAGAACAATATCAAAAATCCGAAAGCTTATTGCGCATCTACAGACTATATGCAACAATTCTATAACAAAATTTAATCCCTAAATCCATAAATGTAGGAGGAGTTTGTGTCACATGCCACATGTGTAAAAATTGACATCATGGGGCCTCTTGTTTGCACCAAGACCAATATCGAAAATCCGAAAGCTTATTGCGCATCTGCACACTATATGCAACAATTCTACAACAAAATTAAATCCATAATCCAAAAATGTAGGAGGAGTTTGAGTCACAAGAAAAGTGTGACGGACGGACGGACGGACGGACAGACGGACGGACGGACGGACGGACAGACGGAGGGTATAACATTATCCCCGAACTTTCTTCGAAAGTGAGGGGATAACAAAACTTGACAGGAATGATGTACTAAAGGTATTTTTCAAAGATGGCTAGTTCTATACCGATTCGACAAAAAACATGGCGGCCAGCACGAAACATAGTGTAACATTGGCCGTATAGGAAATTCACATTTTCATCTTCTTCTCTGAAACGACTGAATCAAATTCAACAAAACTTTACAGGAAGGATGTATGGAAGGTCCTTTACAAAGATTGCTCATTTTGTAATGATCCAATAAAAAACATGGCCGCCAGCGCTGATCTTAGTTTTAACATTGGACCCTATGGGAAAAACATCACTTTCATCTTCTCCTCTGAAACTATTGAAGCAAATTCAGGCAAACTTTACAAAGGTCCTTTACAAAGATTTCTCATTTTGTTGGGATCTGACAGAGAAGATAGCTCCCAGCATTGAACTTGATTTAGATTAAAACCTTTTGTTTTTATTACATGCTCTTAAACTTTGAAGCAAATTCAGTAAAGTTTTGATTCGACAAAAAACAAGACCGCCAGCACAGAACATATTTTAACATAGGACATCACTTCATCACTTGCTATAAGCATTTTGTCAGATGAGCGATTCAGGCTAAGTATCTGAGCCTATAGTTTCAGACTTTATTTACTCTTTAATCAAATATTAAGCATTTATCGCAATCATGATCAGATGTATGTTTTAACAAAATGGCGTCCTACAGTTACAAGGATTCTGAAATCTGAAAATAAAAGACACACAAATGCGTTTTAATGTGGTACAGTTGATCCCTGGGGAAGTAAATCTGTATGAATGCATGGTTAGACATATTTATTGCGCCTGATTTTGCTCAAACCAGTAAATTAGTATCAGTGATGCTAGAAGTAAAATCATGCTTTAAAAGGCTCTAGAGATCAACAATTTTCTAACGTGTTCTCTTATAAATGAATATACGCCATTAAATAAATACCAAGTTGTGATTAAAATGCAAATTCGTTTTTCTGTTAGACTAATTTTACAATAAACAACTTTAATACTCTAGATGAATTGTCGTTCCAATCGATAGAAGTTGATTTCTCACCAAAATAACATAAAACGATGATCATTTTTAATGCATTATAATGTTACTATATTGTAACAATATATACCGAAAGATTGATTGATTGATTGATTGATATGGGGTTTAACGTCACTTTCAGCAGTATTTCAGCTATCCCATTACGATCAGTTTTAGTGGTGGAGGAAGCCGGAGTGCCCGGAGAGAACCTTCGACCTTGGGCAGGTAACTGACATACCTTATCACTAACGTTTGTAAGTCGAGTGCACCCTTTTTGTAATGTACAAAGTAGGGCGCGAACTCCCACGGCAGTGGTGATAGATTACAGTGGTTGTATAGGTAGTAGAACTACCTTAATCATTCGGCCACCCAGACCCTATTTATACAGAAAGTAAACCAAAAACAGAAAAAGTTCAACCATTACATAAAACATCAAAACATTCTTGCAATGGCAATTCGCTCTTAATATAATAATTAAAGGTAAAATAAATTTACATGCTTTGTTTAGGGTCATTTTAACCTGGAGATGGGATGTTGTCTCCTTGATATTTACCCCATTTCCTTTCTTTTACATATATGACATTTGTAGGTCACATGCATGATGAATTGCTTGTTGGATAAAATGTTGTCGCATGGCGATGTTCAATTAAATAAGGGTAACAACACAGTTCCGGGACAGCATTGACAGAATCAAAAAGCCAAACCTTAGGTGAAATAACCGGAAAATTGTGAACCACAATATATAAATGGTTATGGCTTTGTAGAGGTTTAGTCGCTTGTTAAACCTCCACTTCGTGCTAGTGTCCGTTAGCAATTCAACAGCAATTGCTGCAAAATTTGAAGGTTTTTGGCATTGAAATTAAATGTTCGTCTTAGTACCCAGTAAAATAGAATCTTGAATCACTGTTCGAACCGAAACTTCAATTTTTTCCACAGTAGACCAATATATCCATTAAAAAATTCTAAATGATTGTATAAGACGGATTTTTAAAGCCCTGTAAGGCGGTTTATCTTCATTTTTATGCATGTTAATGAGTTTTTATAATATTGTTAGTTACATGTATAAGAAGAGAAAGGAATCACAAGAATACCAAAAACAAGGATAGTTAGTGTTTCTCGCCGGGAAAGTTTTTCATTACATGAAACATCAAAACATTCNTATGATGGTCACACTATCCACCGCGGTCACACTTTCCACCGTGGTCACACTATCAACCGTGGTCACACAGTGGATGTTCAAATTAATAAGGATAATAACAAAGTTCCCAAACAGAATCGTCAGAAGCAAAAAGACAAAGTAGGTACAAAATCACTGATAAAAATTGTCCTGGCTTGATAAAGACATTTTAAGGAGGTAGACCTAGGTTAAGGGACATAACTCTGAAAAATCACTTGTATGTTTGTTTATAGACGTCGCGCACGTTGTTGGTACCACGTCGCGAATTTCGTGATGACAAATGATTAATTGTTAAATAAAATAATAAAATATCATCACAAGAATATAAAATGTTATATATCGAAAGATTCGGAATTTCACATAGTTTGTTCAAAAGAAACGTATATTCTTTTTGAAACTAATACAAAAATAATGTACTTGATATAATATCGCTTTAGCGTCATTTTTACTGGTGTAGACGCGTAACACATGTACACGGTTACACATACATATTTAACCATTTCGATAATATTTTGAACTTGAAAGACCTCAAATTTAACAGTGTAATAACGAAGAATTCAGGGAATTGATACACCATAAAACTAGAAAACAAGAGGGGACTTTATAAACATAAGTGGATGATATAAATCGTATAATGGTTTTTATGAAATAGAAACGATACGCTAAGCTATGGAATAGCCTTGGATAGAAAATTGCGTGTTTGATTGACAAGGGTGTGATGGCTTATGATGTATTTGTATACTCAAATCAAGCCTTTGTAAGTTCTTCTATTGGTCTGCACATGTGATAAAACAGTTACTGATTCGATCAAACCTCTCAGTTTTTGCCAGCAGCAACTCAAAGTAGTTTCGTGCTTTTCTTTTGGTTTTTGTTTTTGCATTCTCCTAGGGAGCTGCTTTTTTAATCTTTTATCCCTCAACAGAGACAAACTTTATTAACTAAAATGTATACATGTATCGAAGCAGTGCATTTGTGTAAATGATTTCTAGCAATTCTGAGCGCCTACTGGAAGTTAAAGAAATCAGCTTTTATAAAGTGGGAAAGTGGTTGTGAAATATGCATGACTTATATATATTTACAGATAGCTATTTATAAATATTACTATTTATGGACACATCATACAAGTATTTTTTTGCGCATTTACAGTTTGTAATAACTGCTTTATAATTATAATATTAAACAAATATTTGATTCTTTATCTCCGCCCGTTACATTTTTTTTCAAGGCGTCAATATTTTTTTTAATTTCTTAATCACTATTGCTGCTTGCTTTGAACTTAGGACACAAAGCTACATATGCAAGACAAGACAAGACAAGTTTATTAAAGCCTCAGGCACACTTAATGTACAGAGGGCAATACAATAGAAGTGCACATAATGTTGATGACAGATAGTCCGTCGTCTGTCCGTCGTCCGTCCGTCCAATAACAATTACAAAAAAAATCTTTCCTTTTGAAACCCTCAGCTAATTTTGGTCTTGAATGCTTGCTCAATTTATACTAAACTTTAGTGAAATGGTCACAAGTGACAAGTTAGGTCCCTTTCCGACTTATATTTGATGACACAGTCTGCCAACCAAGATAGCCACCCAAACAGAACTTAGTTTAACATAGCACCCAATGAGAATTTCATTAAAGTAATTTTTTTTCTAGAATTATTCACTCTATTGGAACCAGACTTTGATAGAATGGCCACTAACTCGATCCATTTTAGAATTGTATCCATTGACCCTATCTGCCAACCAAGATGGCCGTCTCAGCTGAATTGGTTTAAACGTAGGATGCTATTAGAAATTCATTAAAATAATCTGCTATTTCGAAACTACTTGCTGGGATTGATTCTACACACACAACTGGACCATGCACAGCTCGCTGATCACTCTTAGGTAAAATCAAAATTTTGTAAAATGGTAAAACTGGACAAATTAAATGTTGTTCTAGCGTATTTAATTCTTCAAAAGGAGCTTTATCCATTTCTAAATTATTTATCATTGTTTGAGGTGGTATAGCCTCCTTACACACATAAGAGTTACACGTTTTACACACAATATGCTTCTCTCCTTTTAACATTTCTTTCAACCTCTCATCTTTTGCATTAAATTCTTTCTCGTGTACTTGGCTTCGAAACATAAACCTTTTACAGCACACACAAGTAAACACCGGTAGCTCTTTATTCTTCCGCAAAAAACGCAATACTATCTCTTTCCACCTTTCGTTCTCCATTGCCTAAGTATCTCCACAAACTACAATCACGCTTTGTTTAACACAATTGAAAAGTCTTTTATAGTATTTGTGTATTATTGATTATTGCACAATATCTCATCTTTATTTGGTTTTAAATTTATACATTACTGTTCTTATTCTTTTTATCATATTTATATTTATAAATCTGGCTAAGCGATATATTGCAATACCGATCCCATCATCCTCTACAAACCTGTTCCCAGTACCACCTAATACGGTAAATGTATATAATACTTTTCAACCTCCACAAGGAAACAGAAAAATTAAACCCCGCCCCGTTTTATCAGGACGAAACTGGACGCCATTTTGATTTTCAAGAATCTGAAATTCCTATTGGTTAATAGTCTTCTGCGCAAGCGTACTCCTCATTTCCCCCAAGAACTATGTATATAGCTAGGCTATTCCATAGCCTAGCTAATCAGTGGTCTAGTCGTTAGTTTTTGTTATTGTGAAATATACCTCCGATCGCTTTCAGTTGATTTCAATATTTTTTTCATGGTGATGTCATTAAATCGGGATTGAAAGAAAATGTCACAAAAAAAGTATAGCGTTTTCAATTTATTTTCAGAAAATTGTATGCGAGGGCTATAGCGAAGTTGGATGTTAATTGTTAAAATCTTTTGCATATTTATCAACGGTATATTTCCGCCAAAACATAACATGAATTTCTAGTTATTTAGAAAGAAATTCTTTCCACAATGCAGAATATTTGAATAGAGACTCTTATGTCACAATTATAAAAAATGACGTTTTCTTTACGTCCGAACTCGTTTCATATAAAATTTACATTACGGCATTGAAAATCTAAACAAAGGGAATAGCAAATTCTCCGTATTTTTAAAATGGGCATTTCGTCTAGTTTTAAATAATGACTCTGTATTGTAAATACCTTCATTTTTAAGCCAATATTTCGAAGTTTTTCGATTTCGCATGAAAATGTCACAAACCATGCGGAATGCAAAAACTTACGTCGGACTGATGTCACCCCCAAATTTAAGAACTCATAAATTTTAAAATTAAGATTTGAAAAGCATTGAATCATTCACATTATAAATGTGCATCTTGTTGCCCTCTGTTTACCTATTCGATAATGTCGATATCTTAAAAATCGACGAACTTATTACGAATTTTCGATTTTGAAATTAAATCTCACAAAAGATATCCTCAAAACAGGGACTTTTATATTCGCCCAAAACTGGCAGGGTTTCCTTTTCCCGTTAGCAAGGACCATACAAAAGTAGTAAACCTTAGAACCTAGCCAAAATTTTCTGCTATAAGGTATTAGAAATAACAAAGATGCAGAAGGAAAGACGTGAACCATATAAATGGCTTTTAATTTTATAATCATATATGATCTGTATACAAACAAAAAATGATAATAGGTAGAAAAATGTAGTTGGTGAAAAAAAATTAAAGAATGACAGACAGAAAGAAATATTAAAATGATAAAAAAGGAACCAGAACGACGTCTTTACTTTATCAATACGACGTCTTCGAAAACTGAAAAAAAAGATTTTTGACGTTACGTTCGGTGGTACCAATATCGTGCGCGACGTCAAAGCATTTTCATAAATATATTGTAAGTATTTTAAGTAACACAGAAGATTTTGATTCTTTTTCACATAAATGCTTAAGAAGTGTCAATGAAACTAACTGTTTCAAACACCTTGCTGAATTAAAGAGTTATCTCACTTAACCTTAAGTACACATTTGTACTGAGCTCCATTAGATCTATTCACATATAGAATATCAAGCAATCAACAAGCTAAAAGCAAAATCTAGATTTGATCTTTTGACTTCTTTGACCTTGACCTTTGACCAGAGATTAATGAAATTTGCATAATGGTGTTCAGCTTTCTCTGGTCGATATACAGGCCAAATATGAAGGTTCTATCACATCTGGTTGAAACGATATTTTCACACAGTGACCTTGACCTTTACCCGATTTTTTGATAGATTTGTACTAAGCTGTATTAGATCTATTCACATATAGAATATGAAACCTCTAGCATTTGTAATGAATGAGCTATAAGGAAATCTACATTTTGAACTTTTGACCTCTGCGACCTTGACCTTTGACCTAACCTTTTTTGTGAAATTTGTACAATGCTATTTAGCTTCATATGACCAATAAAGAGGCCAAATATGAAGGCCCTATTACATCTGGTTGGAGAGATGAAGGCAATGATAAAGTTTTGAGAGTTTTCGGTTTTGAAGTCGCAACATCTCCGAGACGTCATTTTGTAAATGGCAGTCAACAAATAATTTTCAACATCGGTTTTGAAGTCGCAACACCAATATCTATTTGGAAACCAAATTTCATTGAAATCCGACAATGTTGAATTTTCCCGCCTTTTTGGTGGCCAATTTGAAAATGGCGGTCAAGGAAAAATTTTCAACATCAGTTTTGAAGTCGCCACAGCATGGTAAACATTTCATCAATAAACTCTTAACCTTCATCTTGGAAATAAAAGACGAAAAATACGAAAATTTTTAAAATTCGGTGAAAAAGGGCAATAACTCCTACAAGAGTTGATGGATTTTCTTCAAAATTTCAGGGTGGGTAGATCTTGATATGCTGAACATTTTTGCAATTTACATTTGACCTCTATCTGCTACACTTTTTGAAATAAAAAATAAAAAATGCAAAAATTTCGAAAATTTTACGGAAAAAGTGCTTTAACTTCGAGATGGGTTTTCATATTTTCTTCAAAATTGCACAGTGGGTAGATCTCATCATGCTGATTATTTTTTACCTTGTCAGATTTGTTATATCTGTAACAGTTTTCGAGTTATTAGCCAAGACTGCAATTAATCCCCTATGTTCTATTTTCAGTAACAGTGGCCATGTTTTTTAACCTGCGGCCATGAAAATAACAAATTTGAAACTAGATACCCTAGTGATGATCCACTTAACGTTTGGTTGCATTTCGCCCAATGGTTTCGGAGGAGAAGATTTTTGAAAGTGAGCTAACGACGGACGGACAGACGGACGACGGACGCAAAGTGATGGCAAAAGCTCACCCTGGCATAGCCAGGTGAGCTAAAAACAATATGCCCCCGATCTAAGATCCGGGAGCATTAAAATCTGTATAAAAAAAAACACTGCTATTTAGATGCATCACAAATAGAGACATCAAATAAACAAAAATGAACAAAGTAAGTCACAAAACTAAAACTATAGCAATGTGAACGCCACGAAAAAACTGGAAGTTTCATGAACAATGTAGGCTCTCTTATTATTTATTCTCACAGAAAGTAAAATAAAGAGTTTGGGTAGATTTTTATCTCTCTGAACTACTCCTTGTCAACAAAATATTTTTTTTCAAAATTAACATTATTTTTTGGGGCAGAAAGCCTCATTCAGAAAATTTTTTCATCATTTTGGCAGCCAAAATATTTTTTTCACATAAAATCAGATCCAAAATATTTTTTCAGAAAAAAAAAGTTAGTTCAGTTGCCATAGCCAGCTGAGCTAAAAACAATATGCCCCCGATCTAAAGATCCGGTAGCATAAAAATCTTTAAAAAACACTGCTATTTAGATGCATCACAAATAGAGACATCAAATAAACAAAAATGAACAAAGTAAGTCACAAAACTAAAACTTTAGCAATGTGAACGCCACGAAAAAACTGGAAGT
The DNA here is from genome assembly GCA_002080025.1 of Modiolus philippinarum. Lineage (NCBI taxonomy): Eukaryota > Metazoa > Mollusca > Bivalvia > Mytilida > Modiolidae > Modiolus > Modiolus philippinarum. The sequence goes on along the minus strand of MJUU01042247.1, from coordinate 6,216 downwards.
TTCATAAACAATGTAGGCTCTCTTATTATTTATTCTCACAGAGAGTAAAATAAAGAGTTTGGATAGATTTTTATCTTTCTGAACTACTCCTTGTGATTGTATCCACTCGATGTCTTATGAATAGAGGAATTAACATACTTCATTATCCGCTAGCCATGTTGGTAATAGTCAGCACAAAAAATGCCGTAAGCACGTCATTAATATCATTGGTGTCAAGTTTACTTAAAATCCGCTTGATTAAGATCTTGAATGTATTTCCATAGTGTCCAGTGTAAAATTAAGTTCCCAACTGGCGGCTAGTGTTGCATGTCGGATCTGCACCAAAGTAACAACACTTTGCCAGCAATTACGCTATTAGACAAAAATTGTAAAGGTTCTGCAGAACCTAGTGTTCTCCCTCTTCACTCCACTGTCGATGTAACTTGGCCTATATTAAGATGTGGAAGAATTCCAAGAAATAACTGGTATTTTAGAGGCCAACACTGTCCATATTTTGAAATTCAAAGTAAAAATGTAATCACTGAAAGTATCAATCACGATATTATGTAAAATGTTAATATTAACCTAAGAAAGTGATGTGTAAAAAATGTCGAAGTGACCCAACTTGTATTGGATGCATGCTTTACCACTAGATTACAGGATCCGATGTACAATGTATAATATATTTCTTGAAATGTAAATTTTAACTTCAGTTAGTTCAGTTGGCATAGCCAGGTGAGCTAAAAACAATATGCCCCCGATCTAAAGATCCGGGAGCATAAAAATCTTTAAAAAACACTGCTATTTAGATGCATCACAAATAGAGACATCAAATAAACAAAAATGAACAAAGTAAGTCACAAAACTAAAACTATAGAAATGTGAACGCCACGAAAAAACTGGAAGTTTCATGAACAATGTAGGCTCTCTTATTATTTATTCTCACAGAAAGTAAAATAAAGAGTTTGGGTAGATTTTTATCTCTCTGAACTACTCCTTGTCAACAAAATATTTTTTTTCAAAATTAACATTATTTTTTGGGGCAGAAAGCCTCATTCAGAAAATTTTTTTTCATCATTTTGGCAGCAAAAATATTTTTTTCACATAAAATCAGATCCAAAATATTTTTTTAGAAAAAAAAATAGCCCCCCCCCTTTTCAAGTTAAATGGTTGGTCCCTTATGAATAAAGGAATTAACATACTTCATTACCCGCTAGCCATGTTGTTAATAGTCAGCACAAAAAATACCGTAAGCACGTCATTAATATCATTGGTGTCACGTTTACTTGAAATCCGCTTGATTAAGATCTTGCATGCATTTCCAGAGTGTCCAGTGTAAAATTAAGTTCCCAACTGGCGGCTAGTCTTGCATGACGGATCTGCACCAAAGCAACAACACTTTGCCAGCAATTACGCTATTGGACAAAAATTGTAAAGGTTCTGCAGAACCTAGTGTTCTCCCTCTTCACTCCACTGTCGATGTAACTTGGCCTATATTAAGATGTGGAAGAATTCCAAGAAATAACTGGTATTTTAGAGGCCAACACTGTCCATATTTTGAAATTCAAAGTAAAAATGTAATCACTGAAAGTATCAATCACGATATTATGTAAAATGTTAATATTAACCTAAGAAAGTGATGTGTAAAAAATGTCGAAGTGACCTAACTTGTATTGGATGCATGCTTTACCACTAGATTACAGGATCCGATGTACAATGTATAATATATTTCTTGAAATGTTAATTTTAACTTCAGTTAGATCAGTTGGCATAGCCAGGTGAGCTAAAAACAATATGCCCCCGATCTAAAGATCCGGGAGCATAAAAGTCTTTAAAAAATACTGCTATTTAGATGCATCACAAATAGAGACAACAAATAAACAAAAATGAACAAAGTAATCACAAAACTAAAACTATAGCAATGTGAACGCCACGAAAAATCTAGAAGTTTCATGAAAAATGTAGGCTCTCTTATTATTTATTCTCACAGAAAGTAAAATAAAGAGTTTGGGTAGATTTTTATCTTTCTGAACTACTCCTTGTGGTTGTATCCACTCGATCTCTTATGAATAAAGGAATTATCATACTTCATTATCCGCTAGCCATGGTGGTAATAGTCAGCACAAAAAATGCCGTAAGCACGTCATTAATATCATTGATGTCAAGTTTACTTAAAATCCGCTTGATTAAGATCTTGCATGTATTTCCATAGTGTCCAGTGTAAAATTAAGTTCTCAACTGGCGGCTAGTGTTGCATGTCGGATCTACACCAAAGTAACAACACTTTGCCAGCAATTACGCTATTGGACAAAAATTGTAAAGGTTCTGCAGAACCTAGTGTTCTCCCTCTTCACTCCACTGTCGATGTAACTTGGCCTATATTAAGATGTGGAAGAATTCCAAGAAATAACTGGTATTTTAGAGGCCAACACTGTCCATATTTTGAAATTCAAAGTAAAAATGTAATCACTGAAAGTATTCAATCACGATATTATATAAAATGTTAATATTAACCTAAGAAAGTGATGTGTAAAAAAAGTCAAAGTGACCTAACTTGTATTGGATGCATGCTTTACCACTAGATTACAGGATCCGATGTACAATGTATAATATATTTCTTGAAATGTTAATTTTAACTTCAGTTAGTTCAGTTGGCATAGCCAGGTGAGCTAAAAACAATATGCCCCCGATCTAAAGATCCGGGAGCATAAAAATCTTTAAAAAACACCGCTATTTAGATGCATCACAAATAGAGATAACAAATAAACAAAAATGAACAAGGTAAGTCACAAAACTAAAACTATAGCAATGTGAACGCCACGAAAAATCTAGAAGTTTCATGAAAAATGTAGGCTCTCTTATTATTTATTCTCACAGAAAGTAAAATAAAGAGTTTGGGTAGATTTTTATCTTTCTGAACTACTCCTTGCGGTTGTATCCACTCGATCTCTTATGAATAAAGGAATTATCATACTTCATTATCCGCTAGCCATGGTGGTAATAGTCAGCACAAAAAATGCCGTAAGCACGTCATTAATATCATTGATGTCAAGTTTACTTAAAATCCGCTTGATTAAGATCTTGAATGTATTTCCATAGTGTCCAGTGTAAAATTAAGTTCCCAACTGGCGGCTAGTGTTGCATGTCGGATCTACACCAAAGTAACAACACTTTGCCAGCAATTACGCTATTGGACAAAAATTGTAAAGGTTCTGCAGAACCTAGTGTTCTCCCTCTTCACTCCACTGTCGATGTAACTTGGCCTATATTAAGATGTGGAAGAATTCCAAGAAATAACTGGTATTTTAGAGGCCAACACTGTCCATATTTTGAAATTCAAAGTACCAAATGTATTCACTGAAAGTATCAATCACGATATTATGTAAAATGTTAATATTAACCAAGAAATAACTAAGTACCGAAGTTCCTGTGAATTTTGATTCTGCATATGCGCATTTCAACAACTTATGTCTCTTCAGTGCAGATAAAATCTAAACGTTTGGAAGACCATAAAGTCAAAGATAATTAAAAACTGATAGAGAACAAATTACCAAATATGATAAAGTGATGTGTAAAAAATGTCAAAGTGACCTAAGTTGTATTGGATGCATGCTTTATCACGAAATGCTAATTTTAACTTCAGTTAGGGATGCGTAGAAGAAGGTCAAAACAGCCTTATTTGTATTGGAGTCATCTTTCATCGCTATGATACATCTGTATACCAGATTATATGATCTCAGGTCATATTACACAAGAAAGTATATAAATTGGAAATGTTAAAAAGTAGGGCACAATGAATTTATTTGTATTGTATGCTTGTTTACTCACTATGATATACATGTATTCAACTTTTCGTCGCAGGGGAGAATTTTTGCCTAAATGTTTTCTGATGTGTACGGATAAAGGAGATGTACAACTGTTTGTTGCTTTCTTTGGATGTTTTATACGCCCGTCAAAAGACGGACGTATTATGGTATACCCTCCGTCCGTCCGTCCGTCCGTTAACTTTTTGGTTTCCGGAGATATATTCTGTAACCGCTTGACATATTGATTTCATATTTAGTATATGACTATATCTAGGTGAAATACAGATCAAGTTCGAATTTAGTTCCGGTCGGTTAATTTTGTACAGAGTTATGGCCCTTGGACTTAGTGAAATTTTGAAAAATATAGGTTTCCGGAGTTTTTTTTCTGTAACCGCTTGACATATTGATTTCATATTTGGTATATGACTATATCTAGGTGAAATACAGATCAAGTTTGAATTTGGTTCCGGTCGATTGATTTTGTACAGAGTTATGGCCCTTGGACTTAGTACAATTTTTAAAAATATAGGTTTCCGGAGTTTTTTTCTGTAACTGCTTGACATATTGATTTCTTATTTGGTATATGAGTATCAAAATTTTGTTGTGGTCCAACAATGCCATAAAATTCGAGTTGACAGTGGACGGGCGTATCATGCGCTCTTGGCGCAGCAGTTTATTGAGAGCTGTAGTATGCAAGATATGATTCACTTTCACAGTTGTGTCTACATACACTACATGTATGTCACTAAAGCATATATAGTAACTAATTACTAGTATCTGTCTTTTCTAACCATCAAATTGCTATCTACCTACGGATAATAGTAATACCATAGGAAGCTTCAAATGGATGCAAAAACAATAACAATATCTAAACATAGCTTAAAATAAAACTAATATCATAATAACTGGTACCTAAGAGGATATTCTTTGGCTTTAGTTTGGGTCTCTGAAACGCTACTTCAAATCTGTCGGCTAACTCCAACTGCGCATATATATATTAGCAATAAAATAAAATAAAATAAATATCTGAAAATGCACAAATCCACGGAAATCGATGAAATGAAAACCCCTGCTTAAGCACATACTAAGGCACATCATAACAAAATTTTATAATGATCAGTCCACTAAGAAAGACGATTACGCAACCCGTCCGATACTTTTGTGGTAAAGTTTGGTGAAAAAATTTGCCGTAACTCTAAAATTGTGCATTGTCAACAATTATAGTAAGATTTTAAAGACCCAGTCCAGACCTCCCCCCCCCCCGGCCCAGGCCTTTTGCCCTACCCCATTGCTGCCTCCCCAACTCTATTCCCAAGCCCCCTACGCCACCCCAACTCCCTTTCACTCTCTAGGGCTCCCACCTCTACCCTCAGAGCTCCCTCCTCTACCCCACCTCCCAGACTCCATCCTCTATCCCACCCACTCTACCCCAGGGCTCCCTCCTCTACCCCAGAAATCCCCTTTACTCCCAGGCAGCATCCCTAGTTCCTATCTTCCCCTCCTATCTTCCCCTCCATAGCCCTTTCCCGGCATCATACCCACAGATCCCAACCCTTCCTCAGGTATGGTTCTTGGGATCTAGAAATGAGTTGGGGTGGATTCATAAAAGGAGAGGATCGAATGGAATGGGTATGAAAGGAAAGGACGTGGGATGGGTGAGTTCTTAGGAGAGACCGGGCCTCTCCGAGCCCATCCATCCCCAGTTTTTCCCTCTCATACCCTCCCCATGTATAAGGGTTGAACTCTAAACAGAGCACCAATAAACCTCATAGATGCCTCGGGTATACGTGGGAACAACCATAGCCGTCTCAGACTATCTAAGAGGTAATGGATTTTGTATCATAAACTCGGAATTAAGTTTTTGTAAATTTAAATATTTTCTTAACAATGGTATATTTAATTCGGGAAAAGTAGCAAACAATTCTCCAAGTTTCCTTTTAATTGACTGAAATTAATACCAGTGGTATAAAAATCTTCTTCCGTTATTTGTTCACATTCATATCAAATAATTAAAAATATATTTTTATAAACACGGTTTCTAAACAAGGGAAATAAAAAAAAACTGCAGTTCACAAGTTATGTTTTAATTAAATGGTTTTCCCCTTGGGGAGATACCGAGATATGTGACTTGTAATCAAGAATATATATTGTTTAATGTCTTAATACAACAAACACACTCTAAACAACAAATTTTAACATAAACCACATAAAGATATAAAGATGTGTGCTACATTCTTATTTATACAAAGATATGATTCTTCTGCCGTCAGTTTTGTGTTGGGATATTTGCAAAATCGTTGAAAATGTTGAGTTTTAGATTTTGTTTTATGGAGACGGGTGGTCGGAATAGTATTGTGATATATTGATAAATGGCAGTGGAGTATAAATTTTAAAAATCCCCCAAAAATCTTTGATTCTTCAACATCCCCCT
>MJUU01042243.1:10181-26194 GCA_002080025.1 Modiolus philippinarum | reverse complement strand
CATCAGTATAGATAAGTTTCAGGAGCCTTTTATGTCTATGCTTCCCAGTCACACTCCACTGACTTTGAAATTTTGCACTGTTTATCTTATGCTCAAGATTTTTCTTGCGCCTAATTTTTTTTCCCTTTTAACGTCAGCCATTCACTGATATTTGTAGTTGCATTAGAATCATTATCGATCTTTTTCAGTAACTCATTCTGTGATTAAATTCATCTGAATTTTAAGGTAGTAGACCTAGGTTAAGGGACATAACTCTTAAAAATCACAGGTGAGTTTGTTGAAATCATTTTCATAAACAGATTCTAAGCCTCTGAGTAACATAGATGATTTTTTATTCTTTTTCACGTCAATGCTTAAAAAGCATTGATGAAACTAACTATTTCAAACGTCTTACTGATTTAAAGAGTTATCTCCCTTAACCTAGGTCTACTACCTTAAGCACATTATTTATCACAAAAATCTCATACACATTTTTCTGCTTCCCGAAATAGTCATGAATTATAAGCATTTTTGTATAATCCAAAGGGTCTTTTTTACATTAAGGTAGTAGACCTAGGTTAAGTGAGATAACTCTTTAAATCAGTTAGACGTTTGAAATAGTTAGTTTCATCAATGCTTTTTAAGCATTGACGTGAAAAAAAATAAAAAATCATCTATGTTACTCAGAGGCTTAGAATCTGTTTATGAAAATGATTTCAACAAACTCACCTGTGATTTTTAAGAGTTATGTCCCTTAACCTAGGTCTACTACCTTAAAATCCAGGGAAAAAGCATTTTGTATGTATAATACACTGGGACCTTTATAATATTAACTGACCAAGTCAACTTACAGATCAGTATGGTCTTAGTTATTTTGTAACTGTAATTGGTATTTTTCATAGTTTATCAATTGCACGAGTCTTAATTTACTTTATCGAAGCCGTATCACACAAATTTGATTATAAAAAGGCTCAAACATGACAAAATTCCAAGAAAAATAACTTTGTATTATCAATCAGGAAGTTCAAGTGCAATAAAAAAAATTAAAACTCTTCAATTTCCTATAAACTTTTGTGGGATACAATAAAAGGCCATTAAAACCTTTATTTTTACATCATTAGCACATTGAATATTGTCAGAAGCAATAGAATAAAAATATCTCGTTGAACTGGGCTCCTGTTGTGTTACACTAACAACAGGTGACGGCTAAAAATCCTGAGGTCAAGATTCTTACCCCATGATTTTAGGAGACGTTGCTAAAGACTAAACAAGGGTCGTGTTGTGAATATTTTCCCAGAAAAAATAAAAACAATCAACACTTTCGACCAATGAAACACGACTTAACAATAGCCGTCACCCGTTCCTAATGAGCATAGCATTGTGGAACGGTGGACCAGTTTAATAGCTCGTTGTCATCAATATCAACACTTTACCGTTCGCATGTTTTGTTGATAGTAATGGTGGCTGATAAAATATTCATGTTGTTGACATGAAAATAGCATTTTTTGGAGGAAGACCCTTTCTTTTGATAACTGTAAGGAATTTATCAATTCAAAACAACATATTTAATAAGATTCACTTTGTTAAGAGCTGTTTGTTTGGTTTGAACTGGCACTAATAATCGATCTTCAGAGAACTTGGACAAATCATCAAGTTGAATAGGGGTGTATTTTTCGTACCCCCAAACCCCTAAATCCTTTCTAGGGTAAAAATGAGTGGATGATATGTGCCTTTTTACAGTATTACAAAATTTTAATTTCTTTCAGTGTATAATGCAAGCCATGTCTTCCACTTGAATTTATTTGACTAAATGTACATATTAGAAAGAAAGGAAATGGTGTAAATGTAAAGGAGACAACATCCCATATCCAGGTTAAAATGACCCAAAACAAAGTATCTAGGGGTCACCGTACAGTCTTCAACACAGTGAGGAACCTCACACCATATAGCAAGCCCTAAATGGCCCCAAAAAGGTAAAAAGGTGAATAAATCAATGGACCCAAACCACATCCAATAACCCAAATATCAAGAAACTAAAATTTTATAAGGAGACAAGGACAAGCCAGTGACCAACATATTCCTGACTTGGGACAGGCGCAAAAATTGCGGTGGGGTAAAACTCATTTCTTGGATCCAAACCCTCCCCCTATGTGTGGTGAATGGCTAAAAAATAAATACACAAAAAGACTCACAGTAAAAATCAAACTAGAAAAAAGTCCAACTTATCAAGACGAGTACCCTTACAATGAAGTACATAAAACATGAAGACAATTCACACAGGTACTGTTAGGACAAATGTTCGCAGTTACTGATAGCTAGCTAAATATATATATTTCATACATGTATCTAAAGGATGGCATGATCCCTCACTTGTGCATGAGCAGTCACATTAAGTTTTTCACATGCAGTTACATGTAGTACAGCTTATACCAGTAGTCCCAATTACTTGATATACCGTATAGCGGGTTATTTTCGCGGGGTGCTAATTTTGGCGTATTTTAGCGGTCCAGGTAAAATCGCCAAAATAAATTCCGCCAAATTTTATTCTACAGCTTATATATTTAGACAAGTATATGAAATTTAATGAACTAATTAATTAATTAACATTATACCGGCTATGATATCTCTATTTATTAAGCACGTCTTAAGTTTGTCTTCAGGCCAAGCTGTGTAGGTGACATACATGTATTACTGAAAATGCAGGTACTAATATAAATTACATGTCATTTACTAAATAATTGATTAATGGCAATAAAAAATATTAAAATCAAAGGATAATTATCATTCTTTTAGTTCAATATTTCATGTTGATCAACACTTATTATAAAACGAACTCACTTCTTTTCAGTAACAACGGAAATATTTTTTATGTATTTTATGTAATCGCGAAAATAAAAACCGCCAAAATTTTTCGTATACATTTTCTCTTTTAAACCGCCAAATTTTACACCCGTCAAAATAACCCGCTATACGGTACCATATAGCTGATAATTTTTGTGGTTGCCAAATTTCGCGATTTGTTACCCGAAGAGGGGTATTAAATTTTAGTGAATGGAATATTGTTTAAGGGAAAGCTATGCAGATACTCTGACTTTAATTTCATTTTTGTGCTTCCAGGAACCTCATGAATATAGTGAAAATTAGAACCTCGCAAAAGTTACCCGCTTTACAGTATCACATTCAGTTTATGTCCATATTAATGCATACCGATTCTGGCAAGACTTATCATATGTCAAGTTGTCAACATTTTATTTAAATAATTTAAACATTGGTCGAACCAGAAACACATTTTCTTATTGAATATATGTCATATTACATTATTGAACCTGTAGATCAAAATGCAGATCAGCATTGACACTAATACACAGTGCATTTGTTTGGCACGTTATAGGAATCACAAAAATTATCTTTTTTTTTCACATCTTAAACCGTCTTAATAACACAGTAAAATATTTTCAGACAGACAGATAGCTGAAATCCATATAAAGAAGAATCTGATCACTAGATATTTCATACAAAACCTGAACCATAAGCATGTTGGCAGGGATTACAATATACTGTACAGCTCACATGGAAAACACTAAATCCTTGTTGTCATCACGGTCAAATTTTGCCAAACGTGGAATTCCACCTTGATCTTGAACGTGGACAACTAATTGAGAACGCGGACAAAATAATTACCTGTGTGGACCCCTCGTGACATCATGTTGAATGCGGAATCATCGCGGGTCAACATCTAGAAATCATCGTGTTATCATGAAAAATATAATTAAAAAGAGTTGCCAGAAGACAACATGCACATGTAGCTCGCCAGGGATTAGAGTAAAGTCAATGCACAATAAATTTCTAATTTGTACATTTTAAAAAATTACAACATTTTAAGAATTTCAAAAAGTGATGAAAAGAGGTTGCTTGTCAGTTATGAATGCCCTATCACTAAATCCCTGCCTTCTAGAAGCAAGGTAAAGTTTTTCAAAAATTGCCCTCAGGGCAAGGTCAAGGTCAAATGTCTACAAATATGGAACCGCTATAAAGCCCTCATCATAAGGAAGTCGCATATTAGATATGAAAACTCTACCACGAAATGTCTACCTTCTCAAAGCAAGGTTAATGTTTTTTAAAAATGCCCTCAAGGTAAGGTCAAGGTCATAATGTTTGCAAATATGGTACTTACAGAAAGCTCCCATCATAAGGAAGTCACATACCAAATATGAACACCCTAACACTAAACAACTTCATTCTGGAAGAAAGGTTAAAGATTTTAAAATTTGCCCTCAGGCAAAGGTCAAGGTCAAAATGTCTACAAATATGGTACTCATTGAAAGCCCTCATCATAAAGAAGTCACATACCAAATATGAACACCCTACCACTTAACAACTTCATTCTAGAAGCAAGGTTAAAGTTTTTCAAAAATTGCCCTCAGGGCAAGGTCAAGGTCAAATGTCTACAAATCTGGAACCGCTATAAAGCCCTCATCATAAGGAAGTCGCATATTAAATATGAAAACTCTACCACTAAATGTCTACCTTCTCAAAGCAAGGTTAATGTTTTTTAAAAATGCTCTCAAGGTAAGGTCAAGGTCATAATGTTTGCAAATATGGTACTTGCAGAAAGCTCCCATCATAAGGAAGTCACATACCAAATATGAACACCCCAACACTAAACAACTTCATTCTAGAAGAAAGGTTAAAGATTTTAAAATTTGCCCTCAGGCAAAGGTCAAGGTCAAAATGTCTACAAATATGGTACTCATTGAAAGCCCTCATCATAAAGAAGTCACATACCAAATATGAACACCCTACCACTTAACAACTTCATTCTAGAAGCCAGGTTAAAGTTTTTAAAAAATTGCCCTCAGGCAAAGGTCAAGGTCAAAATGTCAAATATGGTACCACTAGAAAGCTCTCATCATACGGAAGTTACATAAGGCCATACAAAAAAATGGCTAGGTTCTCAGGCCACTTTTTGGTAAATTGATGAGGGAGGGAGGCCTTTTTTTTTTTTTTTTGGGGTTGGATTTATTGAAAGAATATTGTTGACAAGCAGTTAACCGAATATACTGTTTCATCTGCGTTATAGGTCTTTTGGGAATTCCTACCCTTGTGGAACTTCATTTTTTGAGGCAGGACAGGATGAAGCTCAAACTATGAAAGCTTTGTATTACATGTAAATCCAGCAGTCAGAAATATGAAGAATCCATAAATTGGGATGTTTTTAATATACCATGAGTTAATACAAGGGGTACCGTAGAAAGGCATTTATTATCCGCACATGTTTACCCTAAAAAGGATTGAGGGGTTTGGGGAGGCGGAAATTACAACCTTATATGACTTGAGGATTTAGCCAAGTTTGCCGGAGATCGATTGTCCCTGTTCAAACCAAACAGACTGTTCTTAACATTGTGGATCAAATTAAACATGTTGGATTTAATTGCAAAGTGCCTTACAGTTATAAAAAATGGGTCTTTCCTCCAAAAAATGCTATTTGGATGTCAGAACACGAATATTTTTATTAGCCACCATTACTGTCAACAAACCACGTGATAGGTGAAGTGTTGATTTTGTGACAGTGAGCTATTTATATCATATTGCCTCTGACAACATTTAACATGATAAAGATGCCAAATCAAAGGATTAAGTGGCTTATTAATACATTCCACAACAATTTATTGAGAATGAAAGGCATACAAACATCAAATTAAATTTAAAACAAACATAGATATGATGGTCCGCCCGGAATCCGTTTCAGCTTTTTTTCATTAAATACTTTTAGAAAAGGCTTCAGATATAGTAAATAAAGACTCGTGCAGTTGATAAAGTAGTAATTGCTAATGCAGAGACAGTTTCCTGTTTTGGACTCGATAAAAATCCGGATTTTTATTTTCGGCGGCAGCGGATAAAAATCGGCGATGCGGGGGCTTTTAGGGGATACGGCGGTGCGTGAGAATCTAGTTTTTTTTTTTTTTTAAGCCTAACAAATATGAACACCCTACCACTAAAAGCCTACCACCTACAGGCAAGGTTAAAGTTTTTTTAAAAATTGCCCTAAGGGCAAGGTCAAGGTCAAAATGTCTACAGATATGGTTCCACAAGAAAGCTCTCATCACAAGGAAGTCACATACCAAATATCATCCTAGCTCTTCAGGTGTCCATTCCACAAGCAAGGTTAAAGTTTATGCCACCGACGCCGTTGGTATGACAATAGCTCTCCAGACATTCGTCCCAGCGAGCTAAAAAGTAATGAGCTTAAGGTCAACAAATGACCATTTTCCCCAAGTTATTATAATCAGAAAATTTGACAGGTTGAAGTTAAATTATAATTTTCTTTGCCAACAAATGTTCCCATACAACTCGTCATAGTTATTTTAGAATAACGATATTTGCAACTCTCAAATTTTTTGTTTGTCTCGTTGCCGTGAAAAAAGGGCATGAATATTCTTTCAAATCACTGCATGTTCTTTCAAATAGTTTCAAGCGGAATGTATAGATGGAAATTAAGATAAAATATTCACTGTCAACAACAAGAATCCCTAGGCATCATAAGTTGTGTAGCTGTCACTTGTCAGGACTCAGCTTTATAACTTTTAGCAAAATATTCTGTCAAAAATCGTTGTCTATCAAATCTTTATCATAAAATAGAGTCTATCAAATCTTTATCATAAAATAGACATAAATAGCTTAAAATTTAAAATAAAGCCTGGATATAGCACACTAAGTAGGAGTGCTTTCTGAAGCCCTTAGATTATATATATATATATAGTGGATAAGCATAGGTAATTTTCTGAAAATAGAACTGAAAACCGACCAATGAAAAAAATCAACATCTCAGGTAATATAAATACAAATTAGGTAGAGACACTCATTCAACAATTGAAGCATGCTTTTGATAACAAATACATATCTAGGAATGTTGAATGTTTTATTAATTTTTTTACATGCATTTGGATTACATTAATGAACTAGGATACGATTGGGACAAGATATGTGTTAGTCCCAGGATGTAAATATTCCTCAATTTGTATGTTTGCAACAAAATCAAACATGTTAGTCTCTGGATGTAAATATTACTTGATATTTATGTTTACAATGAAATCAAATGTATGTACATCTAAAACTTACTTGGTGAGGCTGCGATGGTTCCACGAGGATTCCGTTTTCAAAAATTTGTCCATGTTGGGTCACGTAATTTAAGGTGGACAACCGTGATTGTCCACCCTGCTACACGGACTTAGCTAACCAGTCCACATCGCAATAATCCACCGAAAAACAAGGACTTAGCGTTCATCCGTGTAAGCTGTACAGTATACCTATATATCAGGATTTTTTCATGTGTGTCTAATTTTCGCTATGTTCACAGTAGGTAACCGTGAGCAAATTTTAGCCTCTGAGTAAATGTCACTGCCTATTCAGATGCATTAGATGAGTATAAAAATGTGAATTATAAACTTAGCCTGGCCTGTTTCACACCAAAATAGCAAACAAAAGCCGACACGAAAAATAAGCCGATATTCGGTAAACGTAAATGTAACTAAAAATCTCTGGTTTTGTCATGGTAACAGAAGAAGATCATCAGTGACTTATTTTTGGAACATATGATTAAGAACTACAAAAATCTTACCATGTACCTTGGTAATTGTTCAAACCTACCGGTAATCGAAATCAGTTTTAAAAGTGCTTCTGTCTTTTTCATAACAGCTTCAATCAATTTTCAACTCTGTAATTCAAATCTACAGCTAACCAGGTGTGACCATTCAGATTACCAGAGATTAGTACATTACTGGTAGTATGTATGGTAAAAATAAATTTGTTACTTTAATATGTAGACAATTTATTTTAACAAATTTTGAAAAATAAATTTGGCGATTATTCATTTCAGATAAAAGTTCATGGAGGAAATTTATTTTAATAAGTGTTCTTCTATTGGCGACTCTTTTAATTGGTAAAGGGCACTTATTTTTCCTTTATTCACCCCAACACTTATTACCCACAAAATCTTAGTGCTAGATAAAAATGGATGACAAAAAGGTCCCGTAAATTTTGACGAGTTTTTTTGTTTTTCACCCATCACTTATTTGCCGACCATTCAAATAGCTAATTTTGATTGAATGACAAAAGGTCTTTTTAGGTTGATTTTCAAAGATTTTTATGCCCCTGCGACGATAAGTCGGGGGGCATATTGTTTTACCCTTGTCCGTCCGTCCGTCCGTCCGTCTGTCCGTCCGTCCGTCCGTTTGTCCGTCCGTCCGAAGCAGGTTACATAGTTTGTCCGGGCTGTTTCTCCTACAGTTTTTATGGCAGAAAGTTTTTATTTTGCAGATCATTTAGGCATACTGTGGAAGTACTTTTATTCGTGGACATCAATTTTCGTGGTTTTCATAAAATTCACTATTTCGTGGGTACTTGAATTCGTGGTTTCGAATTTTCTGCATTTAAACTCTATGGAACAAATGTATTTCGTTGGGAACTTAATTTCGTTGTTTTGACAAACCACGAAATCCACGAAAATTGGAACCCCACGAACAATAGTACTTTCACAGTATATTGTAGATATGCCTTTTGGTATTGATTTTGATAGATTNTTTATGATAAATTTTGCATCAAATTTATATGTGGTGCAATATTTTACTCAAATCTCAAAAAAAGGTATTTGTATATTAATGCCATCTTCACTATTTAACTTTTTGGACAGATCTTATCAGTTCCTCTCTGGTTTAAACATTTACGCTACTTCACAGTATACATTCAAACCATCAAACTTGTTAATTGAGACATTGAGACATTGTTTTATATTGAGAATGGGAATTTAGAATTTTAGTATTGTGAATTGTTAATTTATGAAAGTATACATTGCTGCTGTTTTTTTCCATTTATTTCTCCAGTTTTTTGCTACCTACAATGCATAATCCCTACCAATTTATTCTTGTACCATAAATTTCCTTAATCACTAATCAACTTAAAATCTTTCACATAATGCCATTAAATTGTTTTAAGTCCCTCACTTATCTCCATGACACTTCAATTCTAAAGCTTGTTCTTTCTGCTAAAAAATCTCTTTTCAAAATATCTATACATTTTTAGTTCGCCTCAACGAAGTTGATGGGGACTATTGGAGTACCCCTGGCGTCCGCGTCCACATTTAGGTATACATGTATATCTTGGTAACTATGAAGGGTAAGGTAATCAAACTTTGTGTACAGATGCATCTTGGGCTAACTCAAAGCCTCCAGGAAAATTAGGTCTCTTTGACCTATATTTTCCGCTTGACTGGGTTTCATTTAATTTTAGGTCCGAGTTGATATCTCAGTAACTGTACATGGTAGAATCATCTAACCTTGCATGTGGGTACATCTTTGGGGGTAGGTCAGCATCCGGGCAAAATTAGGTCACTTTACCGTTTATGTCCGAATTTAGGTCTCGGTTACCGTACATGGTAAGATCATCTAGCCTTTGTATACATGCATAAGGTATGGTAAATAAGCACCCTGGCCAAATAGGGTTTCTGTGTCCATGTGCCAAAATGAGGCGAACTTTGTAATCGTTGATTACCTATGTTTATCAATGTAATCCCAAATGCCTGTGTAATTTGAACAGTACTAGTTCTTGGAGATTGTTAAGCCAGGTTTAATAGTACTGGTACTTTAAATAAAAAAGTGAAATTATTATTATTCTCAAAATGATTTGAAGTCCACATGAAATCAAAATTACAGAGTAAAAAGTTGTTTCAAATTTAGCAATAGTATGCAGTAATTTTGGCCGTTATTAACATGTGGAAGTCCTCTAGTTTTCACAAGTCTTTTGTCTGACTGTCAATTTTTTCTACAAAGATACCTTGACTTGTATAAGTGGAATTGGTTTTATATTTGGTCTGATGCTTTAAATTGATGAGAAGTATCTTGAAGGGATCTTTGGCATAACAGTAAACTTCGCTTGTTTGAAACACTATTTTAGTCAAAGATTTCTTGGCTTGTACCAGTAGCAGTTTTGGTATTTAGATGTAAGTCTGTGAAGTGATTATCCTGTTTGCAAATCCTATAAAAAAACTGTTTTTTGGAGCCCTGCCTTAGTCAGTATTCTAGTTCATTTTAGTTTTTCTCCTACCAGCTTTTAAAAAAATGCCTCTTCTTCCATTAAATCTGATATTTTACCGATGCAAACTATTACAAGAAATTTGTATTTATTGATAGGTTTTATGCGCATCATTTCATTGCTTTAATTCAAATGGTTTGTAAAAAAAGATGTTTTAATATACTCTCAAAGTACGGTACTTCAATTTGCTTGTTTAATTTTTTTCAACATTTTGAATTTGTGGGTTTCTTAATTTTTGGCATGAGGCTTTACCTCTTGCATATGAAAGAAAAATGTTTGTGGTCTTTTTGGATTTTAATCACTCAACAAAATTTAACAAAAAATAATAAAATATCACCCCGCAGATAATGATACTTATATTTTAAGAAAAGAATTATTAAACATATAAATTTTTTAAAGTAAAAATAAGGTAAACCAAGTTTTCTTGCTTTGTACTATCCTTTTCGTATCTCCACACACTTTGCCTCATTTGCAGAAAATTTATAAAGAAGAATTTGCCTAAGAAGTTAATTTGATACATGTTTGTATTTTTAGTGACAAATATGTGCCCTTTATCAATCATCTTTTTTTTTCTTTTGGTGCATTTTAAAATAGTCTGTTTTTAGGACTGTCTAAGGCCAAGGCAGGTGTAAGAAGCACAGGCTCAGGTGAGCCTTTTGCTAAATATTCTGCCCTCAAGGCACACAGGCATGTCATATAGTACCATTTCATTTACCAATCAATGTATGTTTTGAGAATCTTCTTTCACCAAATGTCTGAATTTAAGACAAAATTTTCATAGGGCTAGTTTCAAAATCATGGGTTATTTCCAGGGATAAAGCAATAATTATATTGAAAAAAGTCTTTTTGCCATTTCCTTTTACTTCAAATTCATTAATGTCTAACATCGAATTTTGTCTGAAATTTTGTCTTTGTATTCGTGAAAGTGTATTGGTTTATCTAAATAATTCTGGATACAATCAAGAATTTTTTAACTGGACTGAATATTTGTTTTATTATTTTTCACAGTTGCATACAACCAACATGATGAGAGATCTCCATTACTACGAGACCCAGAAAGTCATGGTAGTGGTACAGAGGATCCAGAATACTACAGTCCAGAAAATTCTGATGGTAACATTTATTATAATCAGATTTTATGTTGTGATATACTAAGACTGAAGAATGTTCCCTCTTTGATGTTGTATGTCTGGATTTTGATCATACTGTTTCATGGCACATTCAATTGCACATTTGAAAAATATAAGTCAGATATGGGATGTTTTATTTTCTTACCAAAACAACCTTTTAACAGATTTTCCTTTGTGATGTCATAATTGATGGACAGATATGAAATGTCATATTTCATCCACTTTGCTGCCAACTGGACCCCTTTTCTGGTAAATACAGAAACTTTGTAAAATACTGTTACGGTGGTTTAGAGCCTTGAATACCTTTCAATCTTTTGCAGCATTTTCAACCCGGAGAATGCCCTCCAATATAATTTTGGCATGTTTTATTGCTTCACTGTCTAGGTTGACTGTCTTTTGACTTTGCAATCAAATTTCATGGTGGGTTCAACTTTAATTGAAGAACTCAAGTCTCTATAAAAATATTGCTGATAATAGCAGGATACCATATATATATATATTTATCTTTTAAACCTGTAGTTTAGATTATAAACAAAAATAAAAATTATTCTCATGGATAAAAGGTTCATTTCTATGAAGCTGAAAATTGCATTTCCGTATTTCTCCAGCACATTCTTTATAAATTTAGGTGCTAATAGTGCTCTTAATTCTAGAAAAAGACAAGCAGATTACTTTTTATTGTGGATTTTAGGTTTGTATGCTAGGGTAATCAATGGTGTCGATTTATAACAAAATCTCATGGTAGGAAATTTTAGAATCTTTCAATGGCTTTTAATCTTAAAATCACCTGACCACATTCATGACTGTGTTTTTCCCTACTCCCCCATTTGTTTTTCTCATTTGTCTGGGCGAGTCCTACATTGGTAGCTAAGGATGTTATACACCCCCCAGTCAGTCAGTTTCTCTCTCTGTTTCTTTGGCTGTATGTCCAACAGGGGGGTCATCTTGAGTGTCTCGTAGACACAAGTTTTGTGCATGTGTATGCCATCTATATTTCTTTGATAATAGTTTCAAAGCTTAAGGGAGCATTAGTGTCAGATAAAATGTAATTAGAATTTAGAAAAAGTGTCAGATGTAATAAGAATTTAGAAAATTGGTTTCCATTTTGGATAGCTTTTACTATAGATCAAATAAAGCAAGTAAAATCATGATTATATTTTCAAATAAATGATGTCTAAAAGAGTTTCTTTGAAATCAATATAAATGAGATATGAGCAAAGCTCATTGTTGAAGACCTCATAGTGACTTCAAGATGAAAAACAACAATAAAAGTGACGTTCCTTTGCTTGGTTCTACCATGTGTTTGTAGAGACTTTGTCTCATGTACATTTACTCCATTTCCTTTCATTGTTTATTTGCTATTGATTTTTCATTGGCTTTGAAACAGAAAAATAAGTAATTTGTTTTGATAAGATATATATATGAAAAGGAAAACAAAATCAATATGCAATACATTTAATTCGACTTTGAATGGATAAAATTTATTATTTTTTGATGAATTTAACATTTTGCTATTACAGTGAAACCTGTCTTGAGAGACCACTCTTTTTGCCATCAGAAAGTGGTCTTTCAAGACAGGTGGTCATTCAAAAGAGGTTTATTTCATATCAACTTTACATAGAGTAGACAAAATGTTGCGGTCTTCCAAAAGAGGTCGGTCTCTCATAGCAGAGGTCTCTCAAGACAGGTTTCACTGTATATACTATATTAAGCAAACATTTCTTCAAATTAAATTCAAATGCATTGATATTTGATACTATGATATACATTTGTGATATGTATTTTCTCTAATTTCCAGAAAACTTAACCAAGCCTGACCGGTGTAATAAATATATTTCTCATCTCTAGAGAGAGAACATCTTACGAGAAATTTCCCGTCAAATCTATTCGGAACATAATCCTCTGTGTTTTACATTATGTCATTAGAGAAACATTTCTACAACTTAAACACGTTAATTATGAAATTTCTCACATCTTGTTAAATAAATTTTGAAATGTTTAAAAACTCGGCAAGCCTTGTTTTCAAACAATTGCAAAATTTATTTTACTTGATGTGAGTAATTTCATAATCAACTTGGTTCTCGTGATAGAAACTATATGTGTATTACATAAACAGATTCCTGCTTTATCAACTTTTTTTATGTCTTTGCAAAGGTGATCTTTTGTCTTGTGTTGTTGTCATATTCATTCGTGCAGAAAAAATAATTTAAATTTAAATGAAGTTAAAACTTTTTTTCCCTTGGTAAAAAGGGGGGGGGGGGGGGATTATGTTATACAGTACGTCTGTATGTTTTTTCGTACATATATGTGTTTAATGCTCCCTGATGGCCCTGGAACAGTAAGAGATACAAAGGACAAGGTGCGATAAGGGGGTGATTTGGCCCTAAATTTCGGTGATTTTTTTTAAGTTGCACCTGAATATTTTCTTTTATGTTCGT
Organism: Modiolus philippinarum; assembly: GCA_002080025.1. Lineage (NCBI taxonomy): Eukaryota > Metazoa > Mollusca > Bivalvia > Mytilida > Modiolidae > Modiolus > Modiolus philippinarum. The sequence goes on along the minus strand of MJUU01042243.1, from coordinate 12,561 downwards.
TTGAAATATTTTATGAAAGGATATTGAGTAAATGAACATGAGACCATAGCACATATGTGAACTCCAACTGCAATAATTTTAATGAGCTGTATGGCCATTTCGGAAATTAATTCCTCATCAGCAGCACTAGAACTCAAACAAAGGAAATCCATTTTCAGAAAGTGCATATCCCACTTAAGAAAAAAATACAAAATTTAGAACCCATGACGTCACAGTGGGTACAGATCTGACGTCATGTTTAAAGACCAAACTGCCTATTCAGTTCTACCATTGATTTTTTTCTCAAATTTGGTGACAAAGTAGTTTGTGACTTGGAAGAAAATTTTCAGCGAAAAAAAATGGGGGGTCACCGACTTAATTTTGTCGCTATGGTAACTCAAAGTTGGCAGTCTTTCCACAATTATTGTTATCGTTCACTCTTTCTTTAAATGGATGCTTTTTCTTTATTTTGAAACCCAGAATCAAAATTCTTTTTTCTGGTAGAAATATTGATCAATACATGTCCAATTAAAATTAAAAACTTTTATTTGTATGACTGTGGGGTGTTAAGAGCTAACAATTTTCCAATTCCCGCCCTTTCAAGCAGGTAGCTTATTTTTTAAAATATCGCGAAAGTAAAATGCCGTTTCGCGGATTTTCTACAAGACGTCATAGACGTGTTAGGAAACAATGTAAATGTGCTGTTATGTGTGTACAAACAATAGGCTGTTTGGTCTTTAAGCTGCTTTTGAATGTTTTCATAGAAATACAAGGAATTTGGCATATTTTCGAACGGTTTTCCTTATCAGAAATATAGAGCGCATTCAAGAACCAATTTATAATTTACCAACTTGTTAGTGCAGATGGGTTAGACCTCCCATATAAATATTTTTGTGTTTCTTGCATGCGCTTTATGTTTCCTCTTAAGAAAAAATAGTCAAAATTCATCAAATTTGTCATTTTTCGACAAAATGAGCAATTCGTCCTATTTTCTTCACTGAAAAACTCTGTCATTGTACATCTAAACTTGAGTAATCTTCATGTTAGCTGTTAACCCATATCCATAGAACACTTCAACAAAAATATTGTGAATTTATGGAATCTTATTTTTTTAGGCCAAATAACGCCCTTACCACACCTTCTCCTTTGAAATTTGGCATTATAGAAGAGTATAATTTGCAGTAGTGCACAGTGGGTTAGGAACTTCTGTCAAATGCCATAGGGCCAAAAATTGGGCAAAATTCATTCTCATGAGTTACATTATATGCATCTTATTCTAATGATAGCAGACTTTTAGTGTGATCCTGGGGGCATACCTTTAAGGGCCCAAAAAAACTCAACCAAAAAAACAATAAATAAGTACTTGGCATTTGACTAGAACTGTATGTATAATTTTCATTTTGTAGTTTATATTATCATTGGGAATAATTGGTATTGCTCTTTGAACCCAGGTTTGCTTTTAGTATGTATACTTCAGTGCCAAATTGAGTAAAATTCCTTAAAATGTCCAAGACTATAATTATTGAAATTCTAACATGAGGTTATATGATTAAGCAATTTGGTAACAGCTGTAACTTTGGTAATTTATTTAGTTATTTGATGTCATCAACTAGAATTTCAAAAATAAGGTGCTACTTTTGGTAAATTAACTGAGACTATGAAAGATCAAATACTTTTTGGAATTGATTAGTATTTCAAAAAACTATTTGAGAAAGAGGTAAGTTCGAATTCCAGAAAAGATTAGTTTAATAAGGACTATAATTTCTACATATATCTTCCAGGGCTGGTGTCATATGGTATTTTGAACCCCATGGAAAATTGACCCCGGGGTCAATTTTTACCCATGGAATATTGAACCCCCTCATGGAAAAGTGAACCCTCCCTGTATGGTATTTTGAACCCCATAGAATATTGAACCCCTAGTGGTGTTTTACAGTTAATTTTGTAGAAATGACATATTTGATTTCATACTTTAGAAGGGGGTTCAAAATTCCATGATGGGGGTCAAAATACAATGGTTAACAAAACTTTATATTTTCAGATGGGGGTTCAATATTCCATGATGGGGGATCAGAATACCATGGCAGGATAAGGAATTTATATCTTTCAAGTACAATTGACATGTTATGAAAGGGGGATTCAATATACCAAGGTAGGGGGTCAAAATACCATGGTTGAGGAAACGTCACAATTTTCAGATGGGGGTGCAAAATTCTATGATGGGGGGCTATGGCAGTATAAAAAATAAATGTCTTTAACGTACATTTACATGCCTTGAAAGGGGGTTCAAAATACCATTGTTGACAAAACGTAACAATTTTCAGATGGGGGTTGCTAAATTCCATGATGGGGGTTCAAAATACCATGGCAAGATATAGAATCAATGTCTTTAATGTACATT
>MJUU01042241.1:26405-40025 GCA_002080025.1 Modiolus philippinarum | reverse complement strand
GCACATTCTGGATCAGAAGACATATACTTTCAAAGGATATTTTTTAAAAAAAATGTGTTTTCGACATTTTTATGTCTGGTACTGAAGCAAACTATCGAGAATAGGGGTGTGGTAAAAATCTAGGGAGATTGATTAAGGTGTATGGTAAAGGGTATTTGATACTTATATATCGGGTTATTTTCGCGTCGGTTCTTTTGTTCGCTAACATGGTGTAAAACAAAACAGGGATTTATTTGCTGTGTTAGTATTTCACTTATTATGTCATACATTTGAATTGGCAGTTAAATTTATACGCGAACATAGCAAAAAACTAAACACACTCGAAATATATACCGATATACGGGTTTTTTAGTTTCACCTCCGTGTTTCGCTGCATGTTATACATTTATACATGTTATAGCTGGGGAATAAAAAGCCTCTTGTTTCTAGCCTTTTTTAACGTGGTCATTCGGGCTATAACAAAAGGGCGTCGACCTCCAAGACTAGGGCTCTACTCACAGGACTCCGTGCTCCACTCATAGGGTCCCGGCCTCCACTTACTGGGCCATTGGATCCGAGCTCTAAGAAAAATGTGTAGCTGTGTTATTACCCCATTTAAGTAATGCAGTAATAAATTATATTACAACGTCTCGTGGACATGAAGAAGTCAGGAAGCCTATATATTTTAGTCGCGCAATGACCGGAGTGGCGTAAACGGATCAAAGTTAAAAGTCGTGCAGATGTTCTCCGACTTTTGAAATATTGTACCATATGTTAATTAAAATAATCATATTTATTGACGATAACAACTGAAAATTTTAACTCAACTGTAAAGTATATCAGATTTCATAACAAGCTGTCGATTTCAGCTCAGTTGCATTACTATTATTCTTATTATTTGATGCAGCTAGTTGCGTGATTCATTCATTTACCATGAACAAAGTAGCAATTTTGTCTGGAATTATTACGTAAATTTAATGACAATGCAGGACCTCGTCACCCAGTAATCATTTCAAAGTTTCATTCCATTCTGGTATCGAACGTTGCAGTGAAAACATGACAAAATTTTGTCGTTGTTTTGGGGTCAGTGCTAGTAACATTATATTGCAATTAATTTGCGTCCTTCAAATCCATAATTTTTTTACACCCTAAACAACTTCAGCAAATTTAAACAGAAATTATTACAAATTGCTGAAAACATAACCCAGAGGCTCCTATAAGTCTCTATCGCTCACCTGATAACTGATCCAAGAAGATTTGCATACAAGATAGATTTGAGGTCAACGCCATTTTATTTTTATGACTGGTAGTAAAATCATTCATCTAATGGATTATTGTCATGTTACAATGCCAATACTAACTTCATGTATACAAAGAATTTCCCGTAAGAGTCATATGTTAAACTATGTTTCCCGGTGTCGTCCATTTTTGTGTTCGGTACTAAAATATCAAATTTGTTAGATGACTATCATGTTACAATGTCTGCCTATTAAATATCTAACTGATTATGAAAGGATTTTAAGAAGTAGCAATTTTCAACATTTCCCGTAGGGTCCAATTCTAAACTTAGTTCTACATTGGCGGCCATCTTGAATAATTTTTTTTAATCCTAGTATTTTTCAATGTTTCCACTGAACAAAACTTAATCACGTGACTCCCATATTAGAGTTTCCATTGATGTTTCATATCAAGTACAAATGTAAAATTTGATATTTGAAATTGATTAAGGCATAAAAGCAAATTATAGATTTCCTTTCATTTATATATGATTGATTAACGACCATTTTAGTGAAAAATATGCAAAATAAGATTCGTCTTTTTTAATCCACCCCAGATAAACAGGCCGAAACAAATGTGTATGAATCCCAATTGTGAAATACATGTATAGGAAATGTATGCAAGAACATAAATACTTATAAAAAATGAAGGGAAATATTCAAAATTAGGGTAATAAAAAGGAATATGTTCATTACTAATGAAATGGCAGAAGTGTTTCAATTACCGTAAATGTGTACCAGTTCAATTAAAAATATTACAACTGAAGCCTTTGTACATGAACCTTGAAATGCATATCGACCTCTAGCTTCGCTGTCGGTCAAAATGCATCTATCATGTCGATAAAATACCATATTGACCTATACAAAGGCTATAATTGTATAATATCAAATGGGAACCATAACAAAATTACTGAACAGGTTTTAGGAATAATCATTTGCAACCTTTCACCATATGTTCCTGCGGTTAACTATAATCCCTGGTGATGGCCTACTTTTATAAGATGGCTTGACATTATTGTAATAAAAACGTTACCTTTACCTCCTATTTTTAGCTCGCCGGGACGAATGTCCGGAGAGCTATTGTCATACCCCCGGCGTCGGCGTCGTCGGCGTCGTCAGCAAAAACTTTTACCTTGCTTGTGAAATGGAGACCTTAGGAGTTGGGATGTAGATATTTAGTGTGTAGCTTCCTTGCAATGAGAGCTTTCTTTTGGCACCATATTTGTAGACATTTTGACCTTGACCTTGCCCTTATGGCAATTTTTAAAAAAACTTTAACCTTGCCTCTGGAAGATAGGCTTTTAGTGGTAGGGTGTTCATATTTGGTATGTGACTTCCTTATGATGAGAGCATTCTAGTGGTACCATATTTCTAGACTTTTTGACCTTGACCTTTCCCTAAGGGCAATTTTTGAAAAACTTTAACCTTGCCTGTAGAAGGTAGGCTTTTAGTGGTAGGGTGTTCGTATTTGGTATGTGACTCCCTTATGATGAGAGCTTTCTAGCGGTACCATATTTGTAGACATTTTGACCTTGACCTTTCCCTGAGGGCAATTTTTGAACAACTTTAACCTTGCCTTTAGAAGGTAGGCTTTTAGTGGTAGGGTGTTTGTATTTGGTATGTGACTCCCTTATGATGAGAACTTTCTAGCGGTACCACATTTGTAAACATTTTGACCTTGACCTTTCCCTGAGGGCACTTTTTTAAAAACTTTTACCTTGCCTCTAGAAGGTAGGCTTTTAGTTGTAGGGTGTTTATATTTGCTATGTGACTTCCTTGTGATGAGAGCTTTCTTCTGGTACCATATTTGTAGACATTTTGACTTTGACCTTGCCCTGAGGGCAATTTTTGAAAATCTCTAACCTTGCTTCTAGAAGGTAGGCTTTTAGTGGTAGGGTGTTTATATTTGCTAAGTAACTTCTTTATGATGAGAGCTTTCTAGTGGTACCATATTTGTAGACATTCTGACCTTAACCTTGCCCGAGGGGCAATTTTTTAAAAACTTTTAACCTTGCCTCTAGCAGGTAGGCTTTTAGTGGTAGGGTGTTTATATTTGGTATGTAACTTCGTTATGATGAAAGCTTTTTAGTGGTACCATATTTGTAGACATTTTGACCTTGACCTTGCCCTGAGATAAATTTTTGAAAAACATTAACCTTGCTTCTAGAAGGTAGGCTTTTAGTGGTAGGGTGTTTATATTTGCTAAGTAACTTCTTTATGATGAGAGCTTTCTAGTGGTACCATATTTGTAGACATTTTGACCTTAACCTTGCCCGAAGGGCAATTTTTGAAAAAACTTTTAACCTTGCCTCTAGAAGGTAGGCTTTTAGTGGTAGGGTGTTTATATGTGGTATGTAACTTCGTTATGATGAAAACTTTCTAGTGGTACCATATTTGTAGACATTTTGACCTTGACCTTGCCCTGAGGGAAATTTTTGAAAAACATTAACCTTGCCTCTAGAAGGTAGGCTTTTAGTGGTAGGGTGTTTATATTTGATATGTAACTTCCTTATGATGGGAGCTTTCTAGCAGTACCATATCTGTAGACATTTTGACCTTCATCTTTCCTTGGGGGCAATTTTTTAAAAACTTTAACTTTGCTTCTTGAATTAAGATTGTAAGAGGTAGGGTGTTCATATTTGGTATGTGACGATCTTTTGATGAGAGCTTTCTGATGGTACCGTAGTTGTTGCCATTTTGACCTTGACGTTGCCCTTAGGGCAATTTTTTAAAAAACCTTAAACTTACTTCTAGAATTAAGTTGTTTAGTGATAGGGTGTTTATATTTGATATGTGACTTTCTTGTGAAGAGAGCTTTCTATTACCTCGAATATATTGTGCATTGAGGTTACTGGAATCCCCGGCGAGCTATGTTGTCTTCTGACAACTCTTGTTTATCTATAAGATGAATATTAAAAACTTTTTTTTTAAAGATTCGGAAAAAGCGATTACTTCATGTCGCTTTTTGATTTTTTTAAGAAGTGACGGGCAAGTAGATCTTACAACTGTGATCTTTCAAACTTCGTCAGATGTTTAATATCCATAACGGGTCCTCCCTCTATAAAATATGTCTAACGGACACAATGCCCCGCCTCACACTTATTTTGAACAATGCTATATTTCATGATCATTCAAGCATGAATTTGGTAGCCGGGATAATTTTTTATTATGATTTTTGTTAAATTATACCCTAATGTATATTTATATAAAGTTTCATGATAATAGCATACATCCTTCACAGAAAAAAAAAATTCCGCCTAAGGGTAAACCTCATACTACCCCCCTTTTATCTAAGAACGGTGAAGCATGAAGTTGGTAGCCAAGATAAATTTTTATTTTGATTTTTGTTTAATTTTACCCTAACATGTATTTATACAAAGTTTCATGATGATAGCATAGATCCTTCACAGAAAAAAAACTTCAACCTAAGGGTAAACCTCATACTTAACCCTTTTTCCATGATCAGTGAAGCATGAAGTTGGTAGCATGAAGGACGTATATTTAGAAGGATAGGAAACTCGTACACAATCCATGTTGCAATTTAAAATTTATAGCGAAGCGTTTGGTATGCATTCACTTTTAAGCTTTGTTTATGGATATTGATAAGATTTTACTTCCCTGAAAGCTGAATGATTTTTACATCCGTAGAGTAAATTTCGTTGCATTACATCATGTAGTTTCTTCAATACACATGACTGAAATTTGAAATCAAAACAATTCGTGGATTTTTTCCACTTCCGGTTTTCGCCGCTAAAAATGCACCACGATTTTGAACTAAAAACTTTAAAAGTAATACACAGAATTTCATAAATTTAATATTTTCCTGAAGTTTAACATCTACTGTACTCGCAGAACAATTTTTGTGACAATCATTATCATACTTCCGTTGTTATAAGGCTGCAGAGAGAGGGTCCCAAAGTGACAAATCTCGATATATTTCCAGATTATCACGAGATGCTTATCCTTCTAAATATACATCCTTGGTAGCATGGGTAAACTTTTATTATGATTTTTGTTTAATTATACCCTAATTAGTATTTATATAAAGTTTCATGATAATATCATACATCCTTCACAGAAAAAAAACTTCAGCCTAAGGGTAAAGCTCATACTTCCCCCTTTTATCCAAGATCAGTGAAGCATGAAGTTGGTAGCCGGGATAAATTTTTATATTGATTTTTGATGAATTATACCCTAATGTGTATTTATACAAAGTTTCATGATGATGGTATACATCCTTCGCAGAAATAAAAAAACTTCAAACTAAGGGTAAACCTCATATCCCCCCCCCCCTTTTTCCATGATCAGTGAAGCATGAAGTTGGTAACCGGGATACATTTTTATTATGATTTTTGTTTTAATATATCCCAATGTGTATTTATACAAAGTTTCATGATAATAGCATACATCCTTCACAGAAAAAAAAACTTCAACCTAAGGGTAAACCTAACATGGGACGGACGGACGGGCGGTTACACCCGAACACTATATGCTCCCTACTATCGTAGGCGGGGCATAAAAAACAAAAAAAACTAAAAAAGAAAAAAAAACAGCAAATACACAAAAACACACAATATGTCTAGCTATGTTCTTTTTTTATAATGCCTTAGACATTTCAGAGAAAATAGTCAAAATGACCTGCGGCTACGTTTTACACTCACTTGTCCCATAATTGAGTGCGAACGAGATTCAATGATTAATATAAATAGTGCGTTAAAATTGTGTGTTATGAAAAGTAAATACTAAAAGACATATGAGAAAATGTTTATTGACTTTCCGGGTTGTCATGTTGTTTAGTATTCCCTCAGTTTGCACAACTCAAAAATATATTCACGGTCCCTGAAATAAAAAAAAATATATCATTTTCAGATCAGATATTTTCAACTCATTATATTCTAAATAACAGTTTATGTAATAGCTATCACACGAGGACGCGGTGTGTCTGTATAAGATCATCCCGACCGCCGGAGGCCGGATGGATAGCTTTTACAGACATTCCAAGTCCGAGTGTAATAACTATTATACATCACAGCTAATATATAAGTGAAGGAACATTGATATATATTCTTAATAATCATATCCATGCTGATAATGTCATGAAATAGATATTTCATACTATAACAATTATATATATCCTTGTTGTACCCCACAACGATTCTTTATATACGATTTTCTCACACGGTAACTGCAACGAGTTCGTGGTCTAGAAGGTAAGGTAAAAATCTGGTAAACGAAAGGACCCTGGTTCGAATCCGACTATGGTCTATGTTATTTTCAACGTTTTAAAATCTTGATATTTAAAAATAAAATTTTATTAAGTTCAAAGAACTGAACAGTTCTTAAAATTTGGCCTTGACAAAAACAAAATAAGATGTAAAAAAATTCTTTGTTCTAACTGGAGTGAGATTTCTGGAGTGATCCGACTCAGATCATCCCTGCTAGAACAAAAGGGATGGGATGTAAAATGACTTACACCCCAGGTCCTTTGTTTAACTCAGGTGTATATTATCTGGAAACTTTCTGTCAATCACTGGGGCTTGACAGGTGTTTTCAGAGACCCCGTCACACCTTGTGATCACGGACTAATGTTTGATAGAACGTTTCGCGGTAAAGTTCGGTTTATTGCTTAAAGCAATAAAGATGTCAAAGTTATTTTGTGTTAGCTAATCCACAGGTGCTTGAGGACAGGACCCTGTATTGGATCCAGTATGGCTCATCCCTTTTTCATAAAATTTTCTCAATTTTTCAATATCTGTCATCTATTTGTGCTATTTTGTACTAATATAACATATGTTTATCCTCAATTTCCTATTTTACTATCAATATGACTTTTGATATGTTATATAAGGGGCCCTAATATTAGTACAAAATAGCACAAATGAATTACAAATATTTAAAAATGGAGAAAGGAAGAGGCCATAGGGCCCATTCAGGGTTCTGTCCCCAAGCACCTGTGAACAAATCATGTAAACCACACAATCACGCATGTTTGTCCATAACTATTGATTGTGTGTATTCTCAAAAAGAACTATTTCATCATTCTAGAGGGGTGAACAGTGAGTGCGTTTTTCCCGGCCGCTTTTGTCCTTTCTCCTGTCCCGTATCTCCTCGTTTCATCCCTCTCTCCTTTCTCCCACACTCTGTCTTCTTTCCTTCGGCCCCTTTCTCTCTACCCCGTCATTTTAAGGTAATAATATTAAATCGACCTTTTTTCTAAATATGAATCTATGAATCACAATTCAGAAATATAGCTTTGGAAAAAACAGTTCCAAGTTTTTTGTTTTTTTTCTTCAAATTACCAGTTTGTATCGCTAGAAAATTGCCTTTTACAAGATGCAGCATATAAGTAATGAAGCGTGTTATTGCTATTTAACAGATATTGTGTTTACAATAATTTAATGCAAATGAGGGCTATAGACTAGAATATTTTGTCTCAGTTGTAAAAAATTCCCCATGTGATCTATTGCCCGAGGCCAACGGCCGAGGGCAATAGAACACTTCGGTTTCTGACACAGAGAACGAAATTTTTCTAGTCTATTACCCTCATATGCATTGTTTTATTACCTAATTAAATTATTTTAGCCAAAACATATCTCATTCAAGGAAAGAGGGGTTGCCGGTTTTCAAGATAAATCAAATTCTAAATCATACATCGTTTCACGACACTGTTTCAAAACTGCACAAAATGTATTCAGAAAAGATCATAAAATGTTTATAAATTTCTGAGTTGTCATGAAATATAAACATATTTTTGTACATGTGAAATCAAACTTTGAGGTCGAATCAACAAGAAATGAAACTTTAAAACTGCCAAGATTAACACGATCATTAATTATTAAAAATGATCTAGTCTTGTTTTTCTGAATATTGCGGGCAATAAATTTTGTAAAATTTGCCCGGGCAATAATTCACCGACTTTCTGACCGGGATTCACAGGAACCACTCCTCCAATAAGAAATCGGGGCATTCAATAAAAACGAGCGAAAAAAATCATTTCCATTATAATTAATGAAAAATAATTATATAGGCTATTAATATATAGTGGACGGTGAAAGATTGAAATTTCTCAGTGAAATAAAAGTGATAATTAACTGTGAAATTATTTTCCACAATTTCACTCTAGGAAGTGACGTCATAATAGACGTCGTCAACACATTGTTAAGTAAACGAATCAGCGGATTAACATGGAAAGAATCTGAAATTGAACTATTAAATATGAGAGAACTGATCTACATAATAAAAAACAATAACTAATCCTAGATTATGTTTATGGAAAATATTCAACTCATGATCGAAAAACACTGCGCGCATTCGTGAATAACTGCGTTGTTCGATCATTCTTGGAATATTTTGCGATAATCAGAATCTCGGATTAGTTATAGTATAAATAATACAAGTGGACACATTGCATTTTTTATCATTATAAAGAATACTCGAAGCACACAGCACTTTGAACAACTGTATTATAAGACAAGGGAAGATACAAACAATGTGTTTATCACATTGAAGTGTCATATTTCCAATATCCCCCGCCCCAACCCAACCTTATTGAATGTGAAATGTTATGGACTATGCTAAAATCTGCGACTAATTTAAAAGCTTACAACATGTGAATGAAAAACCTCCCTTTTTAGCTCACCTGACCCGAAGGGTCAGTGTGAGCAATTGCCATCACTTGGCGTCCGTCGTCCGTCGTCCGTCCGTCCGTCGTCCGTCCGTCCGTTAAACTTTTCACATATTCATCTTCTCCTCTGAAACCACTGAAGCAAATTCAACCAAACTTTACAGGAATGATGTATGGAAGGTCCTTCACAAAGATTGCTCATTTTGTTCCGATCCGATAAAAAACATGGCCGCCAGCGCGGAACTTAGGTTTAACATTAGACCCTATGGGAAAATTCACATTTTTTTTCTTCTCCTCTGAAACCACTGAAGCAAATGCAACCAAACTTTATAGGAATGATGTACTAAAGGTCCTTAACAAAGACTGCTCATTTCGTTCCGATCCGATAAAAAACATGGCCGCCAGCGCGGAACTTAGGTTTAACATTGGACCCTATGGGAAAATTCACATTTTCTACTTCTGCTCTGAAACCGCTGAAGCACATTCAACCAAACTTTACAAGAATGATGAACTGAAGGCCTTTAACAACAAAGATTGCTCATTTCATTCCGATCCAATAAAAAACATGGCCGCCAGCACGGGACATAATTTAACATTGGCCCTATGGGAAATTCACATTTTCATCTTCTCCTCTGAAACCACTGAAGCAAATTCAACCAAACTTTACAGGAATGATGTACTAAAGGTCCTTAACAAAGACTGCTCATTTTGTTCCGATCCGATAAAAAACATGGCCGCCAGCGCGGAACTTAGGTTTAACATTAGACCCTATGGGAAAATTCACATTTTTTCTTCTCTGAAACCACTGAAGCAAATGCAACCAAACTTTATAGGAATGATGTACTAAAGGTCCTTAACAAAGACTGCTCATTTCGTTCCGATCCGATAAAAAACATGGCCACCAGCGCGGAACTTAGGTTTAACATTGGACCCTATGGGAAATTTCACATTTTCTTCTCCTCCTCTGAAACTGCTGAAGCAAATTCAACCAAACTTTACAGGAATGATGTACTAAAGGTCTTTAACACAGATTGCTCATTTCGTTCTGATCCAATAAAAAAAACATGGCCGCCAGCACTGAAGATAGTTTAACATTGGCCCTATTGGATATTCACATTTTCATCTTCTCCTCTGAAACCACTGAAGCAATTTCAACCAAACTTTAAAGGAATGATGTATGGAAGGTCCTTTACAAAGATTGCTCATTTCGTTCCGATCGGATAAAAAGCATGGCCGCCACGGCAGAACTTAGGTTTAACATTGGACCCTATGGGAAAATTCACATTTTCTTCTTCTGCTCTAAAACTGCTGAAGCAAATTCAACCAAACTTTACAAGAATGATGAACTGAAGGTCCTTAACAAAGATTGCTCATTTCATTCCGATCCAATAAAAAACATGGCCACCAGCACAGAACATAGTTTATTTTGGCCCTATGGGAAATTCACATAAAAAACATGGCCACCATGCAGAACATTGAAAACCCTGCTTCAGCATTTTGTCAGGTGAGCGATACAGGCTCAGTGTCTGAGCCTCTAGTTAAAATCAAAAACACCCCCGAGATATATGTTGAAATAATAAATGGGTACCCTTTTTGTGAACAATTATTGAATCCTTTGAAATATAATGGAAGGTTTATCAAAGTTTCAAGTTATCATCCACCCCCCCCCCACACACACACACGCACACTCCATATTGTATCTATATGACCGGCTACTACACATTTGTTTGCAAAAAAGGAAAATGTTTTTTTTAAAGTATAGGAATAAAACAACATTTTATACTTATCATATCTTGAAGAAAGGTGACCAATTTGTTCGACTTAAGGTTAAAGGTCCCCTTTTCAGTTCAAAGTTAAACCTATGGAAATTTTGTGTAAAATCCCCAGCCTAAACGGCTTGTTGGTTTATTCCCAAAAATTATCTGCAAATTTTTGAGGTTATTGCCCATGCAAAGCTACCAATATTTTATGCTAGTATCTACAAATTTAATGATTTTGCCGAAAAAATCTTGAAAATATTGTGGTAGTTGGATGTTTTCTGGGACAAAAATGCGGTCTGTTCGAATGATTTTCCGTTTTATAAATTGATTATCATAAATAACTCACTTATTTGTTGATAATACTTGCAGCGAATGGTAACTTTGTATGCATAAATAAAACAGCTATCTGCAAACGAAGTTTGGTGAAGAAACAACAAGCCGTTAAGGCTGGGGAATTTACAAAAAATTTCCATAGGTTTTATAACATTGAACTGAAAAAGGGGCCTTTAACCTTAATTTCTTCCATTTGCATATAATTTGCAATAATGATATACTGATGCGTAAAATATAATCTCTATTTTTTCTTCTTATTCACTATATATATATCCATGCATTGAAATATTTTATGCAAATAATATATCCATTTTGTTAACTTTTGTTTGTCACACTCATCACTGATTTGTCTTATTAACTCACTGTTATTATCACACGGCCTACTCGATTTGTCTGTGTAGTTTTAAACATCAATGAACTCGCTGTCTGCGTGACGTGATTGCTATTTAAAACTAGCCTAGATCAGTTTGTTCATTGTTTGTATGAGAATTACTCAATCACGAAAAGGCATCCAACGGGGTTTTATAGTAAAGGTAACAATTAATAAAGATTATATTTGCTTTTGGGGTTTATATATATTTTTCGTGTTTAAACATGAAAAGAAAAATGATTTTCTTTTTACCTTGGGTGTAAGTTAGTTTTACCCTTCAGTATACGGTGTTTCTGGAATAGAAACACCTTTACCCCATGGTATAACTATTACGGGAACTAAACTTGTCACATTACTATTCGACGAGCCAAACGCGTTCTCATGTAAAATGGACCGCATTGTAAACTTTATATTAAATTTGGTCATGCAGTTATTTGAAAATCTAAAATTATAGCATAAAGAAACATAAGAAATATAACGTAAACTTTAAAATTAATTCATAGCGCCATAAAGAAAAACAAAATCCGGGGAATCCCGAAAAAAATCCCCAAAGTGTATACTACATCAAGGTTTAAAGCAAGTGCTCACTTACGTTAAAGGAAAAAACATGTATTGGTAAGGTACGACTTTCAAAAGTAGAGTACAATGTAACACAGGATATGTTCCCCTTCTGACCATTATTATATCATTTTTATAGTTCACACTTTTAGCGCTTTAGTTGCGAATTAATTTATTTTGAATTTTACGATAATGTGTTTCTTTCAGAAAAGTAAAACAAGAAAGAACGACTAATTTTTGCATTGAGTCAAATATTGATGCATCATATGCTTATTAAGTATTACTATTATGACTCAAGAGATAAAAACAAATACGACTGAATGTTATGAGTTAATTAGAACACATAGGACATTATTTGCATTACGGTTAATGAACAAAATAACGAAGTCACTGCAAATTTAGTTTCTCCATATGCGCATTTCGACACCTTTTGTCTCCTCAGATCAAATCAAAGCATTTGGAAATCCAGAAACTGAAATGTGTGTAATAGCTACTAGAGACCAAATTACCAAAAGGATCTAAAAAGAAAAGTAAAAATCGTCTAAGGACAGAATTATGCACAGGGGAGATACTGATTTGGTTTTAAGAAACTTTCCTTAAATTTAGATATTGCAAGTTTTAAAAATAAAATTGGCTTTCGGACCAGCGCCGAAGTACTGACTTCTGGGTTGGTGAATACCCTCGGGGACCAACGGTCCACCAGCAATGGCATCAGCCCAATGGTTAGCAGTGACTATTTTGCAAATTTGCACATTAAAGTGTTTACATCTCATAGCTCATTAGCTACTTCAAGACACGTCGTTCAAACATTGACGTCTGGTTCCTCACAAGTAGGCATATTGTAGCACTTAATTGTGGATATTTGTTGTTATCCCCCTTTTTATGCATAAAAAGGGCATGTTACCCATAACTTAAAGGCATCACTGCAGATATCACAATCTCTCGGACCGCTATGGGATATCTGTTTCCCAGGTGACAGTA
Organism: Modiolus philippinarum; assembly: GCA_002080025.1. Taxonomy (NCBI): domain Eukaryota; kingdom Metazoa; phylum Mollusca; class Bivalvia; order Mytilida; family Modiolidae; genus Modiolus; species Modiolus philippinarum. The sequence goes on along the minus strand of MJUU01042241.1, from coordinate 27,143 downwards.
GATTTTTTCATTTAACCGCTAAAGAATGTTGTTTCCTCTACCGGCTTCGACTTTACTACCAGAATTGACATGTTCAACACGGTTGGTGTCTAATAAGAAGCACAGGAGATGCTGATGCTTACTCAACCGATGCATCTTATCTTAAGGATGTTCGCTGGTCAATTTTAAAATAACAAGGATTTCAATTAAATGTGATTTTTTGTAAGAAAATAGCAAAAGAAATAATTTAAGCCGAAAAAAATGATAGGTTACCAGATACAAGTGTTTCAAAAAATGGCGGGAAACTGAACTCCTCGGCATTTTTTATAGGTTTAACAAGAGCAATGTTTATCCAATAATGAATATGACAAAATAACACCAATTGAATAAAATTTTATCAGAATGCTTCCAAAGATGTATGAAATGAAATTAAGGAAGAAAATGAGGGGGTCACCGGACAAAAAATTATTAAGCCTTTAAATGGATAAAACCAGAGAAGTCCGAAAATCTGACAGAAATGCATAAACATGACCAGCGAACATCCTTAAGCATGATTTTAATTTCGGTGCAAACTTCAAAGAATAAATATTGTAAGCACTAATAAAATTATATCATTTTCTTGGAATCTAAGAAAACCGTGTTGTTTTTCTGGTTGTGTGTCCCCACTTTTCTTTTTACTGCTGTAGCTGTGTGATGGTTTTGTACCCTTCTCTTTCTGATGATGCTTTTGTCTCTGTATTACTCTTTTTGAACTTAAGG
>MJUU01042241.1:234-23248 GCA_002080025.1 Modiolus philippinarum | reverse complement strand
CTTTAAAAACACCAGGGGGACATTTTTATCACCCTTTCTCGGAGTTCAATATTTCGGAAACCAAAAGGAGGGTCAAGATAATTTTGATAAATTTAGAAAGATGAGAAAAACAACATTCTTTATTTGGTTTCGCATCGCTCTACGGATTTCGGTTTTAAAATTGGAATCATTTCGAAAATGGCAATCGATACCAATAAATGGTAAAATTGGACATGGGGACATTTTGATCACCCAAAATGAAAATATCATAATTTTTCTAAATCAACGTCAAACCGATTTTCCTTTTAAATCTACATTTTTCGCTAAAATAACATTATCACAGATAATTCATTTGCTTACCGCTACGCATGGTTTGCGAGTATTTTGGTGTTGTTTTCACAATCATGTTTCTTGAAGTTGAAATGGGACACATTGTAACTTTGTCGATAGTTGCCTGGCAAAATGGCAAATAGCGTCATAGTAATATTATTCATTAAGTTGTTTAAGATTGCCAACCTGGCTGTTTATTTGAAGAATTTTTCTTGAATTAGACTAAAAATGAAAAAATTACGAAAGTTCAAAGTTTAATTGGTAGTGATAAATGTTACGCGGGACAACGCCATTTTTCGCCTATATCAATACGAAAATGCATTAAATTAAAAAATAACGCATTTTTATTTGATAAAATTCATAAATTTGTGAGGAAGAACTTCATTTGCAACATCCGCACAGTTATTTAAATTTCATTATAATATTTTATTATTCCAGTATATGTCCTTTTAACTGGAAACACGAGAAATGTTCTTGGACGTACGAACATCGCGCGTAACGTCTAATGCATCAAGATGGATAAAATAAGATAATTCCGAAAGTAAGAGACAGTTTCAAAAACCTGAGGAGTGACCGTCCTTAAAGTTCGGTTCTCACTTACTTAGCTACAGACTCTTAAAAATGTATAGTGTGAGAGTGTTGGCCTATAATTTCTATAAAATCAGTTAAATCAGTTTTTATTCCTAAGTATCTTAGTATTGAAACTAATAGTCTTTTTATTTTACCTCCCATTTTGAAAGTATATTACATAAGAAAAGAAAAACGGCCCGAACGAAGGCCTCATGGAAGACCAACAATAAAAGTTTGTTTTTTGTTGTTTTTTTTTTGCCTTGGTTTTACCATGTTTCTGTAGAGAATTTTGTAAAGAATTTGTCTGTTGTACATTTACATTTTATCCGTTCATTGTTCATGTAAATGTAAAGTATAATACTTACTCTTTACCGTTATCGTGTGTACTAGTTACACCTCTCAGGACATAGTCAGAAGGCACATCTATTGAAAAGTAGGCATCCCAATTTGTGTGTGGAGTTTGGTAACACTCAAAAACTGTGAAACCTGAAAAAAGTTTACATGTGTTTGCAGGCTAGTGTAGAAATTTTAAGGTGGCGTTTAGAAAGTTTGGTTACAAGTATAATACAAAACGAAATATGTTTTTATTTGTTACCGGCTTATATCAGACATCAGCAATTTTTCAATACCGAACTATCGCATCGTATTAAATTTTTAGTATGTACGGATAACTACCCCATTATAATATTTTTTGAAAAATTTGCAGAGACAATGTTTGGACCATGATTCTACAAATTTATTCTAAAGCAAAGCAATTGTTGTTCTTCATCTTAAAGTCACACTGATCATGTTCTAAAATTTTCAAACAGTACTTGTATTTCGGTAAGATCAAGACGACAATCGGGAATCTCCGAATTCAAATTTGATTTTTGTTGTCATTGATTTGGTGTTAATGACCATTGAAAAACAATGGAATGAACCGTACACATGTTATCGACAATTTCTTCGGACTTTTTTCTGAAATTATAGATTAATACACTAGTACAAGTAACGAAATTACTGGATGATATTAGATAATAAATAAGAAATATGATACATGTTAATCAATATCTGAAACAAAAATCCCTTCAAAACTTCAATGATTGGAGGACGAAATGCCACAGAGAGTTGAATATTTCAATGAAAGAAATAATCTCCTACAGGTACTTTAAATTGATCTTGAATAGTTGTACCTGGTCGTTCGCAGCAATAAAAATCCCATCGCCTGTCCTCATGTCTATTATCATGTATACTGTGCATGCCATGAATAAACCCATGATTGTTACATTGAAATGAGAAAAATTCATCATAGCCGTTCACATAACCTGAAAAAAAGATGAGAGTTGGTTGTTTTAAAGCCAATACTGAGCTTCTTGTTCGTTCTGAATTTGATACTTTAAAATCGATCATTACTGTTCATTTTCAGACCTTATTTTCAAGTAAAGCCTATAGTTTCCGATAGTACTACCCTTCTGAACAATCTGATAATGTTACCGGATCTCCTTTTTCTTCTTACAACCTTTATTTTTAAAATTACAAAAACAGGAAAACAGCAAACATCTACAATTGCCAGGAACTATAATCACATGCCACAATTTACAAGCAAACTGCACCAGAAAAACAATAATGAAAACAAGAGACAAACATAAATAACGATAGGAACTCGGGATAGCCGGACTTGGTACCGGCACAAGCAAAAGCCAGTGGTAAACCATTTTTATTTGAATACACCAGTTTTTGTAGGGTCCCTACTTACATATGTCTACGTACTTGGTGACTTGTTGGAATTGGTGGTGGTTTTTTTTTCTTTTTATATTTTTTTTTCGTTGTTTTTTTTCTTTTGTTGTTTTAGTTTTTCTTTCTTTTTTGTTTTGTTTTGTTTATTGTTTTTTTTACTGTTTTCGAAAACAGTAATTTGCGATCGGCTTGAAGCCATATTGTTTTGTTTACATGACTTCCGGGAACTACAAAATATACGCTCGTATAAACTCTAGAATTTAGCGCCCGATATCACTACGAGTAAAGAAAGATACCTGATGTTTACTGATCACAAAAAGGCAATATAGTGCTAAAATACCTGTCAACCTTGACAAATCATGTGTGCTTTTAAGCGATTTTACGGTCGTGAAACGAAATTAGAGGAAAAACGAGATTTGCAAGAAATTCTACGCTGAAAAAAATGTTTTGTTTACATTTTTGCGTTTATGTAACGGATGAAAATCACGTGTCGATCAATAGCCAATCAAAATCGGGATTACATCTATCATGCGGTATCCACGTGGTTGGACAGCTGAGCCTGTGATAATCAATACCGGTGGATACTTAACTTTTAAGACTTTGGAGACGTTATAAGAGTTATATCCAGCAATCGTAGTCACTCATATCATTATGTATCACGATTAACCAGTCCATCGGTCGGGAATATTGAAATTACGGTCCTTTGACCACAAACTTCTATATTTGGAAAAAAATAAACTCGGAACTCTCGAGGATATTCTATACCACCCAGTGACGTAATCAAAGAATTCCGGGATATATTCCTTAGCCTATGGAAAGTCCAGATAATTTCGAAGTCTACTTTCGTTTTCTTGTCAATGAAGTTGACAATTTTGTGCATTTCTCAACAAAAAGATTGTCCCCCCAATTGAACAGAAGTTAATCGATTTGGGCTCATGACATTCTTTGGAAAGATAAACATCTTTGGAAGTAAACCAGGCCAAGTTTTATTTTATGAGGGAAATGACAAAATAAACATGGGTTGAAGCGAGCAGGTGTGGAAGCTAGTAAAATTTTTTGTGTGTTCCCATTTCGCCTAAGCTGTGAATTTCAAGTAAAAAAGGTAAAAAAAGTACTAAGGCGAAATGGGAATTTACAATTTGTGAATTGTAAAAACATAATTATTAATTATGGCATGTGTTGATTACTGAAGAATCATTAAGAATACATGTATTTTTTTTTTAACTTTTTGTATATTTTCAAAGATTTTGTTTCATTTATCTAGCATATTTCGTGCATCAAATCTAAACTAAAATATTTTTATTTTGAAAGTATATTTATTCCCTAAACATGATAGAAATTAAAATTATAACTAAATTATAGTCAATTAAAAAAAAAGGTGTAGTTTTTTAATTGATTTTTGTTCTTAAACAAGATAATCTACTATCATTTAAAATTAATTGTAAATATTCTTAAAATTGATTATAAAGCATTTCATATTATTCCATTTCAAAAAATTTAAAATATCATTAGAATAATTAATAAGGACTATTCACGCTACTCAAAGAGATATGTCAGCGTCACAACCAGATTTTTTCACCAACTACAGTCAGCCTTGACTTTGAATGTGCATCACGCAACGCAACAATATAGACCTTCCCAGCAGCAACACTCAAGGGTTGCCTGTTCCACTATGGAAGAAAACTTAAGAGTGTGGACTACAGAGAGATTACAAAGACATACCCGATGTTAACCTTCTAGTTCGTCGTGAAGCAGCTCTACCTCTATTACCACTCAACAAGGTTGAATACTACTGGCTGCATACACTCGAGAATGTACTTATTTGTGCTTCATAAATGTGCTCATATTAATGAATTATTGTGCTTGCATATTTCATTGTTTTGTTTATAAAATATTTTGTATTTTATGAAAGGATATGGAGTAAATGGACATGAGACCATAATACAGATGTTAACTCCGACTGCAATAATTTTAATGAGCTGTATGGCCATTTCGGACATTCCTCATCAGCAGCACTAGAACCCAAACAAAGGAAATCTATAATTTCAAAAATTGTTTAAAATGCATAAGACCAAACGAAATCCCAATAATCAGTAATATCAAATGTATGCCTCTTTATTTGATCTTCTATTCTGATTTAAGAGTTTTTTTTTTCTTTATATGTATAATATTATGATTATGAATGAATAATAATGTATGCTTCTGTTGGAATTTTGTTATGTTACATATCATATAAAGTTATATAAATAAAACATAAAAATTGTAATTGGAGTTAGTTTGATTATATGTCTCTGGTTTGTGCCCATTTGAGACTGAAGAATACACAACTTAAAAGAGGACAAGCCATTACACATAAAATTTACATAAATTTCAATTTTAATCAAACAACTTAAATCTTTAATGTTTATATTGTTGTATAAACACCAGTTTCTCTTGATTAGATGTTTACATAAGTTCCAATTTCGCCTTAGCTGACACAAATATGTACTAAGGCGAAATGGGAATATTTTTTTATATAAAATTTAACAGCTAAGGCGAAATGGGAACAAGCCAAATTTTCTTATTAGTAACAAGGCCCTATGGTTGAACACGGCTAACAAACATGCTGGTACTGCTATTCACGAAAGGGGTTACACACAAAAAGGCAATAATTCAAACCACTCGAGTTACTGAATCTGCTGGAGCAAAAACATATTTAGAAATTGTAAAGCTTCATTTTTTTAAATGAAATGCAATGAAAGGAGACAATTTTTACATGTGCATCAAACAAATAATACAGTAAAGTCAAGCCTTCTGAAATGATGTTCCAAATACTTGTGTTTGATCAACTTACTTTTAATTTTGATGACTGTCTGGTCATCATCGCAACACATAGACACAGGAGTCTAAAATCGCAGCAATAAAGTGGTTATGTTACATAAAATGTCATGAAACCCCACACGGAGCTACATTGTGAAGCTATGTCCCCCAGTTTTCATCGGAGAAAAGAGAGGCAACAATTGTACATGTTGTAAATTGTGTTCATTGGATATTTATTATAGAAGATAGAACAGTTTTTCATTCCAAACGAAATAACAGAAAAAGAAATGAAATGCAAGTGAGAAAATCTAAAGACTTGCATATATGTATTAATATGATTTTTTACTGCCCCTACTCTAGTTGCAAACACTATGTATAGTATAAAGCTGTAAATTTCTTGCTTGCATGCGATCATAAAGCTAGAAAACAGTAATACTGCGTTTTGACACTTTGAGTTGTATTTTTGTTTTTGTTATTGGTTTTTGTTTTTTTGTTTTTGTTTTTTTTTGTTGTTTTTTTTTCATTGTTTTTTTTTGTGTGTGTGTGTGTGTGTGTGTGTTGTATTGTTTTATTTATTAAATTTATTTTTCTTATCTCTCCGATGATTCTAGTCCTTTTGAGTAATTAACTCTCCCAAACGAAGTCAGAAAATTTATTGTCTGTATTACGATTCTTATTATTCTTCCATATTTGGTCGCGGTGAATTTGTCCAATAATGATCTCGAGGGCAATTACACCTAGAGTATTTACACTTCGTAGGTTGTGAGTTAAAATATTCGAATGTGCAGCCAAAATATAAAAAAAATCAATAAGAGTCTATTAAGTGTACATTTAACGGCCCAAAAGGGATAGGTTCTGCAATACTCACCCTATTGGAAAATTAATTGAATGTTTTTTTCTTTTTTTCGCTGTATCGTATGCCTTTCAAAACATATTAGTACTAATTCTATTTTTTAAACAAAGTTGTCTGTTGTCTATTATGTAAGTTAGAGTTTTCAATACTGAAAATTTAAATGTAAATACTGTTGGAAACCATACCGGGATATTGAAATCTTGAGAAAATTATATTTTCTGTTTATAAACATATTTTGAATACAGAATTTTTGTATTATCAGGATTATAAGAGAGCCCATTTTCAAATGTTATGTTTTTAAAAGTGTTATGTTTGATCATCTTGATGAGACACCTATTGTCTCCAAGATACAAAATGTACATGTATTTGATTGGTCTTTGCAAAAAGTTTACAATAAAGACAAAACTTTGTCTTTGACCTTGACCAGTGATATTGATTGAATTTGACTTTTGGCTCAAATTGAAGGTCTCCTTTAATGATAACTTTAAAAATATCTGTTCAGTTTATTATCTGAAACTGTTTAAAAGTTATAGATCGAAAATCGTTTTCCGAAACCCGTCAGGGGCAATAACTCTGCATGGAGTCATCCTAGAGTTTCGTTCCCAATGTAAATAATGTAGCCCTTCTTATTTGGAACATTTTTGCAAATATAATGATCAATCATGTCATACGTCTTCCGGAATTATCTAATAACAAGGTCAAGGGTCACTGTCAAAGGTCAACTATGACCTTCAACATGGTACTCAAATGGGAAGTCTCCCTCATTTCCTTACAGATTACTTTAAACATATATGTTTGCTATATTATCTGTCAGCCTTAAAAAGTTATTCGTAAAAAATCATTTACCAAACGCGTTAAGGGCTTTAGCTCAAAAATGGTTCGCCTCACAGTTTTTGTTCAAATAAACCTAATGACATCTCAATGAGAAAAGTATTTTCACTATATAATGTTTTCATAGTAAGTGACTTTTAATGTTTCAAATTGTGAAATATGGATAAATATGAAAATATCCAATAAATGACACCTTTATTAACCGGAAATATAAGAGGACAAGCATTATAGATTTTTATTGATTTTTGGTTAAATCTATTTTTTCTCAGGAAAAACCACTTTCCTTAACAAGCCTCTTTGATGGTATAACGATCCCGTTAAGGTTCTGTCCTATGTTTTTGTCGCACTCAGATACGGGATTTGGCTGTCGACTAATATTGTCAGCTACAAGTGATATTTGACTATTTATAGTGCAATGTCATTAATTGGAACGTAATCATAGCACGTTGTAATTAATTTGAAAATAAACGAAATCTTCTGAGTTAATTTTATTCTAAATGGATTAAAGTCAATAGTATAAAAGAAAAAAAAAGTTGACATGCGAAAAAGAAAAAGAAAACTAAGAGTAACTTAACCAATATGGCCAATTTATTTATATAAGGCATTTACTCTGTATTAATTTCTATACAGGGAAAATGCTCTGTTTTTATCACATTGGCTATAGAAGGAAGGTTTTGGCCCAATAAAACTACTTTAACCCCACCGCAGCAGGTTTGTGCCTGTCCTATGTCAGGAAATTTATAAAGTAGTGTGTCTTGTCTGTTTTTTAGTTAGTTTACTTTATGTCTATAGGAGTCTAGGATGATGTTTATTTCGCTGAACTTGATTACTCTTTATTTAGGGGCCGACTCAGACCTGCCGTTGGGTGTTGGGTTTCCTGATCTTATGATGGCTTTGAGTTGTTATAACTCCCCTTTGGGTCGTTGTCTATTTGACACATTGTCCGTTTCCCTTCTTTTTTTCTGTATTAATTTCTTTCAGGGTATGTGCCTTACATAAATGCCAGTTGCCAAGAGCTTCCTGTTTTTAATAAATGGGCAAATCACACTTTACGTCATCAGGTAGGAAAGGCATATAATACTCTGACTTGCTGTAAATTTACTAGTTAAATATAACAAAAGGGACATTTTAAATGCTGGTTTTGGTCATGAATATTGGAAATTTGAAAAACATATCACAAAGGATATTTTTGTGCATAATATGTTGGTATTTTGTATTTGCTTGTAAAATTTTATAGCACACGTTAACGATTAGCCCTATATATTTTTGGAATGTTGAACAGTTTCATCGCTGTATGACAGGTCAGAGCGGTAAGGGCTCTGCGACTAGTCAGGGCAGTCAAGATTCTATAACAAATTAGAACAGTCAAGGTTCTATGACTGGTCAGGGCTCTATAACTGGTCATCTCAGTCAGGATTCTATGTTCTCGAGACTGCTCCCCAAGTGAATTTGGGAGAGACCTTATGACTGTACCTTACTGTAGGATCAGTTCAAAGCGAGATCTGAGTTGATTGATATAAGCCCTTAGACAAAACAAAGGACGAAAAATTCATGTAATATGAAATACTAGAAGGCTCTTTTTCCACTGAAATGGAAAAGACCTAAATTATATGTAGTAATCTTACTATTTTCATAATTATTTGGTGATTACATTTTTAAACGTTCATACATACCAGTCCAGTGGCATCCTGTTGTCGGCCCGGAATACCTACACTGTATGTCAAATATCCTGTCCTCTTTTCTGTTGTCATGCTCACTACGAATTCCAGACACGGAAAAGTTGCTTTGACATTGAACCTTTAATTCTTTGTCATACTCATTGTTCCAACTCAACGCAACAGATAAAATCGATGCAGTTATAACAAAGAAAATAAGATTGCCCATAATTATATGTCTGTAAAAGGAAAATAAACCATTACAAAAAGGCGATGATAATATAAACAAACAAAGAGGATAATTCGGAAGTGAATCCAGAGCGGCAGTTAATTTTGGATAGAACGCTGTATTGGTTAAGGTGGTTCTGCAGTTTAAAACTGAGCATCCGTCTTGCGCATATTATAAAAATCGGAATTTGCAATTAGAATATTGTAAAAATAATTTTGAATAGTTCATTGGTAATGAATAAAATAAAATAATCAAAATTTATGCTGCCAATGTGTAAAATTAATAATATTTCACTTTTGTTTTAAATATCTTATTTTATTGAGGGGAAGTGATTCAAAAGAAATAATAAGAAGAAAATCACATTTTTCAAAAATATGATAGAATACCCCATTTTTTATTTCATATTTCCAATGTTATTTCTTTTACACAGTTTATACCACATTTTCGCCAAAATCTTTCGTTATATTTATAAAAAAATACAAAATATAATAGTATTTTCTCCCCATATAGACTATATTAAAAAGCTGAACATTTTGCTTAAAAGCTTCCAATGTAAAAACCAGTTCGGTTACCAATACATTTTTTTCTTAAAATTCCAAGTGCATTTAATAAACTTTCAAAAACAGAAAATTATTTGTTTTTAATACCCCGAACCACTTTAAAATGCAAGAGGAACGCACTTTGCAACATTTTGTTTTTATCAATATGAAATCGGAACCTTTTAGAAAATCATTTGATTTGTTGATTGTTTTGGTTTACATCAAATACATAAAACAAAGGTGTACCGTCATAGAAGTTGTAAATGTAAGCGACATTGATTGCTCATTTGCATGTCTTCCGTTTCCAAAGCATGAATGTATAAACTAAAAAATCTAAATAGTATACTCAAAATGAAAACAAAAAGATTACCAAAATATTTAAGCCTTGGCCAGACAGGTATAAAGCTTTATCTTGATTCAGATAAGAAAGTATACCAAAATGACCTTAGTAGATTCATGATCGCAAGTGATACGTCATACTAAGTTAGTATGGTATAAAATTGGCTGCTAGAAATTGCATATTGCAGTCTCTTTCAACGAAATATGCAAGTATTTATGACGCGCCTGCTCTAAAAACTTCTCTAAATACTATAATTAACCGGAGCACCTCATGAGAGTTCAAGTTGTGAGTGCTTTGGTTTTGAATGTTGTGTTTTTTATTTCTGTGCTTTGTTGCTGTCTAGTGTCATTAATGTCTGTGTTCTCGTCTTTGGATTTTTTTTTGAAATATCACTCCTTTGTTCTTTTGGTATTCTACTGTGGTTGCTTTTAACCGTGAGACTCTCTATAACTGCCTTAATTTTGTTGTTTGGGCTCTATAAGAAAATCTTGTTTGCTCTGGAGACTAGGTATCTCGTATTCTTTTCAAGTATTGAACCAGGCGAGATTTTACAGATGGCGCGAGGGGCGTGCACCGACCCTTAAAACCGAAAAAAAATATTTTGTTTAGAGAGGACTAGAAGTAATATCTGCACCCATTTGCAAATCCCATACATTATTCTAGTTTTTATACGACCGCAAAAAATTTTGTTGTCGTATAATGGTATGGCGCTGTCGTCGTCGTTGTTGTAGTCGTTGTCGTCGGCGTCGTTGTCTGTAGACACTTTAACTTTTGGCCAATAACTCAAGTTCAAGTTGATCAATACTTACGAAATTTTAACACAATGCTCCTTGGCACAAAAGAAAATTGTAGGTCGGTTTTGCTTATTATGGCCACTCTCGTTTTTAAAATAGGGGTCAAAAAGGGCAAAATTGGGTGTTTTGACTTATTTAGCTGTAGAATTTTTATTTATTATCGGATTTTGATGGGGTTTCTCTCAGTGTGCTCCTGAGATAATTTTGAATCAGCAATATGTCAACGGATTTCACGTCGCATGTACCGTTCAAGAGGTAAATGGGGTCCAAAAGGGGCGAATTTTAACATTTTTATTTTTTATTTTAAGTCAGATTTTGATGCCGTTTTTTTTTGCAATGAAAAATATATAGGCGCTGCACCATCAGATTTTTTATAATTCTTTTCCTTTCCGAGTTATGAGGGGCCAAACAGGGCAAAAATTGCAAACATGCAGATTACATAAAATTTTTATTTTTCATTGGATTTTGATGGGATTTTTTTCCTTGGATTCCTCATGATGTAAGCTTTCAGTAATATGTCTATGGATTTGGCGAAGCTCTTACCGTTTCCGAGCTATGAGGGGCCGAAGGGGGCCAAAATCGTAAATTTTCAGATAACTTAATTTTTTTTATTTTTCATCAGATTTTGATGGGATTTTTTTTCTTTAAATTCCTCCTGATTTAAGCGTTCAATACTATGTCAACAGATTTGCGTAGCTTTCACGGTTTTGGAGCTACAAGGGGTCAAAGGGGCCAAAATTGCAAATTTTCAAAATATGTGAAATCTTTATTTTTCATCGGATTTCAATAGAATTTTTTTCTTTGGATTCCTCTTGATGTAAGCTGTCGGTGAAATGTCAGTGGAGTTTGCATAGCTATTACCGTTTTCGAGCTACAAGGAGTCAAAGGGGCCAACATTGTAATTTTTCGAAATATTTGAAATTTTATTATTCATCGGATTTCGATCAGTTTTTTTAGCTCAACTGACCTTAAACTTTTCACATTTTTATCTTCTCTTCTGAAACTACTGAAGCAAATTCAACCACACTTTAGAGGAATGGTGTATTGAAGGTCCTTTACAAAGATTGCTCAATTCGTTCCGATCCGACAAAAAACATGGCCGCCAGCGCGGAACTTATTTAAACATTGGACCCTATGGGAAAAATCACATTTTCATCTTCTGCTCTGAAACAACTGAAGCAAATTCAACCAAACTTTACAGGAATGATGTACTAAAGGTCCCTAAAAAAGATTGCTCATTTCGTTCCGATCCGTCAAAAATTATGGCCGTCAGTTTAACATTGGACCCTATGGGAAAATCAATCACATTTTCATCTGCTCTGAAACAGCTGAAGCAAATTTAACCAAACTTTACAGGAATGATGTACAAAAGGTCCTTTACGAAGAGTTCTCATTTCGTTCCGATCCGGCAAAAAACATGGCCGCCAGCGCGGAACTTATGTTCAACTTTTTACCCTATGGGAAAAATCACATTTTCATCTTCTGCTCTGAAACCACAGAAGCAAATTCAACAAAACTTTACAGGAATGATGTACTTAAGGTCCTTAACAATGATTGCTCATTTCTTTATAATCCGATAAAAAAACATGGCCGACAACACAGAACTTAGTTTAACATTGGACCCTATGGGAAAATCAATTTTCATCTTCTGCTCTGAAACCACTGAAGCAAATTCCACCAAACTTAATAGAAATGATGTACTAAAGGTCTTTTCAAAGATTGCTCATTTCGTTCTGATCTGATAAAAAACATGGCCAGCAGGGCCGAACTTAGGTTAACATAGAACCCTATGGGAAAAATCACATTTTCATCTTCAGCTCTGGAAGCGCGATTGCAAATTTAACCAATCTTTACAGGAATGATGTACTAAAGGTTCTTTACAAAGATTGCTCATTTTGTTCCAATCCGATAAAAGACATGGCTGCCAGGGCCACGCTTAGGTTTAACATAGGACCCTATGGGAAAGTCACATTTTCATCTTCTCCTCTGAAACCACTGAAGTAAATTCAACGAAACTTTACAGGACTGATGTACTAAAGTTCCTTTACAAAGATTGCTCATTTCGTTGAGATCTGATATAAAACATGGCTGCCAGGGCTGAACTTAGGTTAAACATTGGACCCAAGGAAAAAATCACATTTTCATCTTCTCCTCTGAAACAACTGAAGCAAATTCAACGAAACTTTACAGGAATCATTAACAAAAGGTCCTTTACAAAGATTGCTCATTTAATTCTGAACTGAAAAAAACATGGCCGACAGAACGGGACATTGTTCAACATCGGACCCTATGGGAAAAATCACATTTTCATTTTCTCCTCTGAAACCACTGAATCAAATCAACCAAACTACACAGGAATGATGGACTATTATAGGACCTTTATAAAGATTGCTCATTTCGTTCCAATCGGACATTAACCAGGGCCACCAGTGCAAAACATAGTAAACATAGTATTATTATGAAACCTATGGGAAAATATCATATTCATCTTCGCTGAAACCACTGAATCGGGTTGAAGTATGGAATGTGCTTTACACCATTTTTAGTCATGCATGGCATAGAAGCATTTTGTCAGGTGAGCGATACAGGCTCAGTCTCTGATCCTCTAGTTCTTTGGATTCTTTTTGATATAAGCTTTCAGTAGTATGTCAACAAATTAGGCATAGCTTTTACTGTTTCCGAGCTAAAGGGGCCAAAGGTGCCAAAATTGCAACTGTATCAAGCCTTTTATTTGGTCCATTTAATTACGGTATCAAGCTCTTTACTGTGTCCTCATTCATTTTGAATTACACTTGTTCAAATTTCAGTATTCGACATGTTGCGGTCGTATCATGCTGTGCTCGGCGTAGCCCTTTATTACAGACAAGATCTACATGATGTCAAAAAATTGACAGACGACGAATGTCAGATGGATGGCAATTGCTACTACTAGAATTTTGGTTAGGTAAGTTAAACGAATTGCAGTATAAACAAATTAGCTATGAACTACAATTTTTGTACAAGACAGTCAAGCATAATCCAAATCGGTCTGATCGACTTGATAGTCATAATCGTTTTATCTGCATAAAGTTTATCACCGTTACAAAGCTCATTCTCTAAATTTTCAAACAAAAACAAACAAAAAAAAAACAAAAAGCAAAAACAACAGAAAACAAAAACAAACAAAAAAAAAACAACAAAAACAACAACAACAAAAAACAACAAACAAAGCAAAACAACAAAGAAAAAAAAACAACTAGGGAAAACAAAGTGATAACGAAGTGAAGACTGTCAAAGAATGGAAACATTTACACTTCCCATTTAACTGGAAATTATACATGATATAAGAGGAAACTGAAAATGAAAAAAAAGGTTTTCTTGTTTAAAAAAATAGATTTGTGGGTAAATTATTTTCATCAGATTAACACTGAACGCTTTACATAGTAAAGTATACCATTAAAAAAATTCAAACCTGGTGAGACGACTGCAGAAGTGAACTTGTCTTTCGAAACGACACTATTTATTGCAACCATGAGGATTTACTTGAAAGATTATCTAAAAACTAAATTATAATACTTCCATTTACTCCTAATCCTTTGAACTAAATATGAAACCTTCGTGCCATAATTAAATAAATGGGGCCTTAAACAAGGAACGCACTTCGTATCAAGTTTGTCGTACAGTTGCAGATCCAGAGGTCCCTTGGTGACTCTCCTTTCCGCCCCTTGGGTGAAAAAAATTAAAATTCTTAAATTTTTTTCTGGGAAAATTGGGTTCTGGGCTCCCTCTTATTGAAAAATCCCCCCATAGCAGAAAGTCTAGATCCGCCACTGCAGACGGCCCCCCCTGAATGACTTGACCTTGACTGATCTTTGGCTTGGTGTCGAACAAGGCTGCATCTAAGATTAACAAAGTAAATATATTCGGGATCGTCAGAAAAAAAAATCAGGTAAAATATTTAGCAATAAAATGCACCAAATCCCATCTATGTACTGATTAATTCGGGCCTCAAACCCTATTTCTCTGTAATTTATGTTTACACACAAATATGCAGTGTTTTCGTAACTTTTTTACTTCCACGTAGTCGTCATGACATTATGATTCGCTGAGTATTGTCAGCTTATAGTCTGATTATATGTAAACGGGTGTTTCGACTCTTATTTTTAATAAGCGGCGAGTCTCTTCAGTGGCCTCCGCTTTTGTTTGCAGATTACTTTATTTATAATTGTATTTTACACACAATATATGTTTGACCATTTTGCAATAAAAGCACTGTACTGATTAATTCGGGCCTCAAACCCTATTTCTCTGTAATTTATGTTTACACACAAATATGCAGTGTTTTCGTATTTTTTTTTATTGGAGGTAAAAACAATATATGTAACTTTTACCCTGTTTTTCTTCTTTCATCAATAACTTTTATCAGAATATGCCTCTATGTCAGATGTATTTCCTCTATCCACCCTACATATATCTGTTTTCATTTTTGTTACTGGTACCACGACAGTATTCGGATCTATGGCAATGCATGTTGCATTCTATATAATATTTTACGAAAGGATATGGAGTAAATGAACATGAGACATATGTTAACTCTAACTGCAATAATTTTAATGAGCCGAATGGCCATTTCGGAAATTAATTCCTTATGATATAAGACCTTATCTTAACTTCTGCAATGTTTGATGATGCAAGTTGTTTTGATTTACTAATTATGAACTTTAGATGCTTTGTTTTGGGTTGTTTTAACCTAGATATAGGATGTTGTATCCTTGACATTTACCCCATTTCCTTTTTTTATTTTGTTTACATGATGATGAAAGTAAAGTTAGTGTTTCAAAAAACATTAACACAAACTATATATTTCTCTCCATGTCGACGTTTTTTCAGTATAGCTATATATAGGTTCTTATTCATTATAAACGTTTAATACGTTTTAAAAGTACTATTATAAATATATGCACATTTTTCATTGTTCACAATCCAAAAGAAAACTTTTTACCGTACAGGTGGTAATAATTTTGCAATTAATTGTTTACGTGTATCAATAAAAATCATAATTTATATTTGAAACCTTTCAAATAAAAGGAACTAAGGAGTATCTCCCTCATGCAAAGCTCTGTCCTTAGCAGATTTTGGCGTTACATTTAGATCACTTTGGTTATTTGTTCTCTATCAGTTTTTAAACATTTTTGAGTTTATGGTCTTCCAAACGTTTAGATTTTATCTGCACTGATGAGACATAATTTGTCGAAATGCGCATATGCAGAAAGTAAATTCACAGTAACATCGGTATTTAGTTATTTGTTGTAATGAATAATTTATTTCCGAGAGTTGAAGGTATTGTTTTTTAAACTGTAAGGGCCAGGCAATTAATGATTAGTTTCACATTGAAGGAGTTAAAGTACATAAGGTTACTCAGCATTTATTTGTTTTAGTCTGACATTAAGATCGGATAAAAGACTAAAATATTAGTATCCAAATTTATATAAACAGCTCACCCTTGTGCTGTCTTTCATCACATACGGCAAGCCATTTTCAATTTAAGATGATAAAATTAGATTAAGATTCGAGAAGCCTCTTACTCGATGACCAGAATTTCTTTTATCTCAATTACAGTCGGATAACTGTAAAAGTATACTGGACTTGTATCGTTTGATGCCATTCCGCCTTAACCTGCATGCTTACTGTCTTGAATTTTGAAAAAAGAAACTTACTAGTTCCGGAGGATGCTGTTTTAATTTCTTAAACTCACAGCGCAGCGACCTTTATCAGCGGGAAATCTAGTGGTATAAAATTATCTCCCTGCTAGAAAAGCTCTTCTGTGATTATAAGATTTTCTGATCAAAATAAGAGCATGGCGACGAAAGTAAACAACCGACAAATTGTTAAGATTAAAAAAAAGAAACAAACGCATACAATATTTAGTTCAAACGTCATTCAATTAGCAGACCTTTGCTCTGTAGAGAAAAATTATTAAACTTGTCCATAAGAAGGATTGATACGAGAATTTCTTAAATAATTAACTGTCGTGAAAAAAATATTCAATTGACAGACTGGTCAAAATCAATTGCTATCGGGTGTTAAAATGCATGTACCCTGACAAAATTTTATGTACAGAAAGATTTTTTAACATACATCATTTATAGACCACTTTAGTGACGATTACTGCGTAAGAAACGATGTCATCCAAAAGGTCTTTCGTTATTGCTAAGAAAATTATGTTGTCCTGAAATAGCGCCACTTACTTTTTATACCCGGTAATCATAATCACAAGATTTCATCGGTTCAATGGTCAAGTCTACGTATCGATCAGGAAAAAGAGGCGTGTCTTCATTGAAAGAAACCACGTGTATGAGTGAGTAGTAATCGATTTTGTAAACAAAAATGGAAAGTAAAACAGCGAAATATTGTCTTTTTTTATTTATTGTATCTGAACCGCTACATGTACCCTGCCGAAAATCGGCACATGGAAAGATTATTATTTAAAGAAAAAGCATATTTTTTCTGGTCAATGTCAGGCTATAAGAAACGGTCCGATCCACAAGTCTCTATAAGAGGAAAATTATCAAAAATGTCATTTTTCTTCTAAAATATGCAAAGTACATTCAATCAAAAATTTTTTGTCATTTGTATATATAGAAGTCTGTCATATGCACATGAAAAAGTAGAAAATTTTACATTATAAGTAACTTTTAATGAGCACCTAACAATGTAATCGACTTTTTTATCTTTTCTAAACGAGAGCTCACATTCTTTTGTTTAAATACCACTGGATATTGGACTGTTATTAGACACCCATGGTCAATCTTTGTGCCAAATGATAACTTTTTTATTACGTATTACATCCCGTAATATTGAGAGAAGAAAGTTATATATGTTGGAGAAAATGTCATTTACACAAGAACACAATCATTGTTGGGAGAACATTTTATTCTTATATCGGGTTATGGTTAAATTTATCATCTTGGATTATATTTTGCATGTGCAACAGATGTCCAGACTTTCTAGGGTATAGGATATTTGGACCCCCTAAACAAGCCTTCAGACTGATTACAGATGCCAGAGAGAAACTAGAGAAGGGTAGCGATAGTGCAGATCTCTTTCCCTAATAAGGAGCGCCCATCATACCGAGTTATGAATATGCAACAGTTCGCACCATCATAGTAATAAACAACGCTTATACTTGTATAAGCTTCTATTTATTCCTACCATCATAAAAAGGTTTGATTGTGCCATCCTATACATGACTCTTGAGACGACATAAAAGATGCTAAGTGATAGCTGTATCACCTGTTAGAATGTAGTGGTTTATTTCTGTGAATCTGCTAGATATGTATGGACGACTGAATGCAAGTGACAGTTAAGAATTAGACGTTTAGATTCGGTGACAGTTAAGAATTAGACGTTTAGATTCGGTGACAGCTATATAAGTGACTCTCCGACATACTTTACTATAAGACGACTTAAACACAACCCATAAAGGTAAGCAATATTATTTGACAGCGTGACACAAAAGAGACTTACAATGATGAATATCCATTATTTCCTGCACATTGCTCGTTACTTCAATATTCATTCCCTATTACTTGTTACTTCAGTATTCATTCTCGAAAGATATAACGTACCTGGATATACGACATGAATGCAGAACCAAAGCACATATAACCTCTGAGAGTTTGCTGTTAAATAACAAGTGATAAATAAATAATATTTTTATTATATTAAAACTTCAATTTGGCCCTTGGGAGTCAAGTTCTCAGCGAAAGGGAACTTTTGCTCCAGGCCCTGTCGATGACACTTGATGTAGGAGACAGCCAAGCCCCATGGACAGGACACTCCGCCAATCAACCGGAACTGTGAGTTCCTAGGAGGGGATGAAGCGATGCTCCATCTCGCAGCTGGAAGCTACGATAAAAGAGGGTTGAGTTGACGGGGGAGAGAGAAACATGTGTATTTAATTACTTGGGACATGAGAAATATGACCAGTGGTCAATTTCGGAAGGGTCCAAAACTCAGATTCAAAGCAGCTGAGTGACCCCCAAGGAATTAAAGGTTAGGTAAGGGAAAAGAAGAATGCCTTCAACTAAACACTGACGAAAATTTATTTAATATCAAAATCAGATAAATGAATCATGCATGCATATCATTAGTATAACACAATAATTTCAATACGAGGAAATATAAAAAAAAAAACATATAATGAACATAAAACTAAGCATATAAGAAAATAATAAGGTGTTACACCAGCCAATAGTAAATAATAAACCAATTATCTTACATTAATTCATCTTACTTCTGTATTTGAAATTAATTTCTACATATAACATTGAAAAACAACGATCTATAATTACCGCTACCATTTCGCAGCAAGATACCACTTAACCCTGTCAAACTAACTACACATCATTTCGTTTCTAGTTTATTTGTGATTATTCACCATATAAATGTTTAGAAATAAATAATGACAGTAATTACCATATAGCATCACTAGATAAGAATACGCACAATCTAAGGCAAAGTGATTAACATTTACAAATTTTTTGCTGAGCATATTTAATTGAAGATTTGTCTGTTCTAACATATGTGCAGTAGCTATCTGACTTCCATCTACCTAATGTCTTTATCATATGATCTTCAATCTTAGCTTTACCAGCACTTGTTGCTGCACCAATTCGAAAGGAGTGCCCATTGTATGAATCTGGATGAAATCCACATAATTTAAGAAGCAGTTTGAGTTTAGAAATGAAAAAATTTCTATCTAAAGCAAAACTATTATCTGTGATGAAAAGTGGATCAACAGGACTGCACGGCTGCCGAGTCATTCTTATACGTAAGTATCGTTTCAAAGCTGTGTGGGGGCATCTATTCGCTTTCTAAAAAGGTCGGTTTTAGATTGTTTTAAATGAACTATTGCGAGATCTGAAGACAACCTAACATCTGAAATACATAAGTTACATTCGGGGTCAAAATTATCTACTTCTATTACGGTGAACTCTCCACAGCGTAAAAAACCACAAAAAGCAATTATACAAACTGTTTCTAACATACAGTCAACAAACCGTGAAAAAAAGCCAGCTTGTAATTTATGACAAATTTGCAGGAGTATGTCAGAAGTAATTGGTAGGCGTGTTCTAACAGAAGTGGTTTGTAGACGTTTGACAGACTGCATAAATAATAATAATCTTGATAAACTAGTGTAGTCTTTCTCAGATAAGGAAAACGGTGATGAGATGTTATCTTTTAAACACATGTATCTAATACCACAGAGGTATAATTTAATAGTAGAGTATTGTAATTTAAGGTTCTTAAAACAATGTCCTACGAAGTATATCAATAATTCTTCCGATACAGGTGGTAGTTTTCCCTGTATCATTTTTACCCCATTTAATAGTAAAAAATTTACAAAATGATTATATCCTGTAATGTAAACTGCTCTAGTCCTACCAGCAACTGCATTTAACCACAGCTCATTCACAGTATTTCTTAAGACCACATTACTTCTGACACACTGGGGCAGGTGCATGGGTACTGATCTGCCTGTGGAGCCAGACTCCGAAATCGAGACATCTGCAAACGAGATAAAGCGTCAGATATTTCATTTTTGTAACCAGGCACGTGCTTAGCACTAAAATGAAAGTTAAATCTAGCTGCGCACCACGTGAGTTGACGCATTAGTTTCATTATTTCTAAACATTTCGAACGGCCTTTCTTAACAAAAGCTACAGTGGCCTCATTGTCACACCAAAATAATATTTTCTTAGTTGACCATAAAGATCCCCATATTAAAGCTGCTACGACTATGGGGTATAATTCTAAAAAGCCATAGAAAAATTTCCTGCTATATCAGGTAGGTTTACAGGCCAGCGTGAAGAAAACCACTTTCCTTGAAAATATCCTCCGAAACCTATACTGGAGGAAGCATCAGTATACAATTGAATATCATAACTAGATATATAAAATGACTGATGGAACATAGTGACACCGTTCCAGTCAGAAAGAAATCTTAACCAGAATTCTAAATCTACTCTACATTCTCTAGCTAAATGTACATACTCATGCAAATCTTTAACTGTAGTAGATAAATCAATAAGATAAGATAAAAATGATCTACCTGGTAAGATAACTCTAGTTGCAAAATTGAAATGCCCTAATAACTGCAACAATTGTCTTTTCGTACATGAAGACTTAGACAATATCATTTTAATAAATTCACAAATTCTCTGGACTTTAACCATTGGAAGTCTAGCTTCCATTTTGTTTGTGTCTAAAATTGCACCTAAATACTCTAAACAAGTAACTGGTCCTTCTGTTTTATGTTTAGCTATGGGTATATTTAGACGTTTAAAAATTGTCATCATTATAGCCATACTCCTTTCTCCATCATCATCAGGATGATCTATTACTAAAAAAAATCATCTAAAAGATGAAAAATGTGCTTAATTTTAAAATTGTTTTCTGCAATATAACATACTGCTTGAGAGATGTTGTCGAAAATTTTTGGACTTGATCTGCAACCAAAGGGGAGACGTACATAAAAATAATACAATGAGTTCCATTTAAAACAAAATAAAGGCCACTGTGATGGCATGTACGGACATATTTTAAACGCATCAGATATATAAAATTTGCATAATGTACTGTTTCTACCCAATTTTAAAATAATCTTAATAGCATCATCAATTTTAACATATGACATTGAGCAAGAATCTTTATCTATCATGTCATTAACACTAACACAGCTACTATCATTGTATGGGGATGATAAATCTAAAATTAATCGTTTTTTCCCTGAGTATTTCCCTTCTGCAACTCCTAAAGGACTGACCCTATAATTTTGAAATGGCAACGATTTGAAAGGACCATATACAAAACCTTTTTGACATTCTGTTTTTATAAGCTCTGAAACGACTGAAGGTTGAGATCTTGCAGAAAAATTGTTTTTACATTCTATTTGTCTTAATTTATCATATACAACCATGCTATCAAAACCTTGTCTTAGACCATTACAAACATAATTTACAAATTTTCGGTCTGTATTAGATGCTAGTTCTTGTTCGAGTTTATCGACATTTATTGGTGTTGTGGCTTCCCAACAGTAGTCGTCGAAGCCTAGTCATCTAGACTCGGGCTCCGCTTTGTCGTTTTTATTTCCTTTCGTAGCAACATTAGACGATCCAGTTAGAAAAGGAGATTTTGGTAACACATTTTTTCGGCAATTTACACTACTATGACCTTTCCCATGACAATTAACACACGCGTGAAGCAAATTACACATTTTCCTAAAACACCCTTTCACCGAATTGAAATTATTACAAACTTCCTGACCATCCTGAAAAAATCTTTGCCTGCCTTGCTTATCCATAGATTGAGAATTCCTGTTGGCAACGAATCTTGATTGGACAAATTCGTTTTGCATTGACGTTTGAAGCGGACAAAATTGTGTCGAGTGATCAATTAGGTTGCATATCTTGCATGCATTTACTGTAGATCCACCTGTTATAAGACTGAGAATATCACGGTCGCGAAATCTCCAATCAACTTTGACTTGTTTCTCCCTCAAAAGCGCTGCAGCTTTAGCAGAAAAGAGTTTGTGGTAATCATAGAACTTTGACCCGTAGTAATGATTTATGTTTATGATATCTGCCTCGTACGCGTCAAGTTCATCTCTGCGATCTTGATATGCAGCGCACATGACCCTTTTATACTTGCCAAAAGCCAAAATAAATTCTTGCAAGCTAAGGTGTCTATTCAGTCGTGGGTCTGGCTTGTTTGCAACATTCAATTGAACCCCATTTGCTACAACATAATGACTTTGCTGAGTTTCAAAATTTGGTATTAACAGAGAGGCTAAATTAATGTCCTTACCGTCTAAAATGTTTCTTTGAACCCTTTGGGTGAAATTATATCCACATTTGAATAAGTATCCGATCTTACACCATTGATCGTTGTTCTGTGTTAAATCTACTCGGTCCCGGGGTTGTAAATCCTTGTGCGTTTTCCTGACTTCCGAAATTCGGTACGTCGGCAACATTCCTTTTCTGGTACCACTCAGCTAAATCGTAGTTCTTAAAGTTATTTTGTTGAGTCATGTTAACTAAGGTGTTCACGGTCTGTTGCAAACCTGTCACGCACTGCGTTACATTCTGTGAGAATGCATTGAACACAGTCATCATATTATGATTCCCCGTACTTTCATTAGCAATGCTTGTGCTTTGCATTGAGGCCGCGATCTCACAGTTATTAGCACTATTGATCTCACAGGTATTAGCACTATTGATGGAATTCACATTATCGCCTGAAGTCGCACCGTTTTCTTTATGTGTCAACTGTTCGTTTAATTGAACAACTTCATTGTTTTGATTTTCAGTATTTGATCTATTTTCCAAATAAAATTGAA
>MJUU01042239.1:0-16713 GCA_002080025.1 Modiolus philippinarum | reverse complement strand
AATTTACCAAAGTTGGAACCGGAACCAAAATTCCAAAAGCTTATTGCAAATCTATAGACTATATGCAACAATTCTGCATAAAGATTTGATCCCTTAATCCATAAATGTAGGAGGAGTTTGTGTCACATGCCACATGTGTTAAAATTGACATCATGGGGCCTCTTGTTTGCACCAAGACCAATATCGAAAATCCGAAAGCTTATTGCGCATCTGCAGACTATATGCAACAATTCTACAACAAAATTAAATCCCTAAATTCAAAAATGTAGGAGGAGTTTGAGTCACAAGAAAAGTGTGACGGACGGACGGACAGACGGACGGACGGACAGACGGAGGGTATAACATTATCCCCGAACTTTCTTCGAAAGTGCGGGGATAATGTTAAGAAGCACCGTATTTCTACTTAGCACCAATGCCCTCTGGCCATCCGCTGATGGTCTGATCTTGTTTATTGGCCTTGGATCACCAGATGAGGTCTTATTACTCCTCTTTGACAGTCCATCGCAAATTATCACGGTACTTTGACCGGACCATGATCCCAAACAAGTTAAAATTTCTCCAATTTAGAAAACCACATATTTTTTACTTAGCACCACGTCCTTCTAGCTTTCCTTCTTTAGTCAAATCTTGTTTATTTGGACCCAGATCATAAGAGAAGGTCCCATTCCTCTTCTTTGATAGTCTCTTGTTAATAATTACGGTACTTCGACCAGAACCAAGGGTCCAACAAGTTAAAACTTCTGAAAATGATAAAAATTAAGCACCGTTTTTTGTGCTTAGCACCACAGCCTTTCAGGCACTAAGTATCTTCTGGTGTTTATTTAAACCCAGATCATAAAAAAATCACACTCTACTTTTTGACAGTTCCTCGATTATCCTTGAACCAGGATCAAGAGTCAATCAAATCACCGTTTCTGTACTTCGTAACACATCCTTCAAAATATTCTCCAGTGGTCCAGTCTTGTTTATTTGGACACAGATTATAAGAAGAGGTCTTAAGTCCTCCTCTTGGACAGTCCGTTGTTAATAATTATCATACTTGAACCTGGACATGACTTAAAGCTTCTCCAAATGATAATAACCACCGTTTTTGTACTGAGCACCACATACTTCAAGGTATCTTCCAGTGGTCCAATTTTTCTTATTTGGACACAGACCACAAGAAGAGGTCTCACTCCTTCTCTTTGACAGTCTTTGATGAACGTAACCTTACTATCACAGCCAAGCTTTTACAACAGGGTTACAAACATAAGTTGTTGAATGCCTTTAATATTTAATATCTAAATATGGCTGGTTACTCGCAAACAGCTTAATGTAGGTGTTTCCATTTCATTTTGTATATTATCACGGTACTTGGTCCAGGACCAAGGGCCCAGCAAGTTTAAGCTTCTCTTAATGCTAAGAACAACTTCTCTGTACTTAGTGCGAAATCCTTCAAGGTTTTTGAAGTGGTCCAATCTTCTTTATTTGGACCAAGATCATAAGTAAATGTCAGATTACTAGTACTCGTTTTTGAGAGTCCCTTGTAAATTTTTACCATTAGCAAGTGCCAAACAAGTTAATGCTTCTCCAAATGATAAGAACCACCGTTTTTGTACTTAGCACCCCGGCCTTCCAACTATCCCCCTATTGGTCCAGTATTGTTTTTTTTTATTTAACCCAAATCATAAAAAGGTTTCACGCCCTTTTTTTATTCTAGGACAAGAACAAAGGACCAAAACAGTTAAAGCTTCTATCGCTGATAAAAACCACCGTTTTTGCACTTAGCACCACGGCCTTCCAGCTATCCTCCGATGGTCTTATTGTATTTATTAGGACCCAGGTCATAAAAAGGTCTCATTTCTTCAGTTTGACAGGCCCTTGTAAATCATCATGGTACTCGGATGATGTCTAAGAGAAAAAAAAACCAAATTAAACCTTATCCAAATGATAAGAACAATTGTTTTTCTACTTAGCACCACGGCCTTCTAACCACCCTATGATGATCCAGTCTTGTTTATTTTTACCCAGATTGTAAGATGTATCATTCGTCCTCTTTGGTAGTCCTTTGTAAGTCATCACGGTACTTGGACAAGGACAAAGAGCCCAACATGTTACAGCTTCCACAAATGAGAAGAACCATCGATTCTGTACTTAGCACAACATCCTTTAAGGTATCCTGCCGCGATCCAATCTTCTTTATTTGGACGCAGATCATAAGAAGAGATCTCATTCCTCCTCTGTGGTACTTAGTCCTTTGTAAATTATTGATGTAACTATACCAGGACTAAGGGCCCAACAAGTTAAAGCTTCGCAAATGATATAAAACCGTTTTTGAGCTTAGAACCATGGCCTTCCAGATATCCTCCGTTGGTCCAATTTTGTTTATTTAGACTCAGATCATAAGAAATAACAATCCACTCTTTGACAACTCTTTGATTATCATCACGGTACTTATATCAGGACCAAGGGCTAAACAAATCAAGCGGCTGTAAATGATAGGAACCATCGTATATGTACTTAGCAACACGGCCTTTTGACACTCCCTTGTAAGTTTTCACGGTACTTGGATCAGGAGCAAAGGCCCAACGAGTAATAGCTTCTTCAAATGATATCAACCACCGTTTTTGTACTTAGCACAACGATCTTCCAGCTATGCTCCGGTGGTCCAATCTTGTTTACTTGGACTTAGATCATAACATGAGATCTCACACACCTCTTTTTGACAGTCCCCGGCAAATTATTACTTTACTTTGACGGAGACAAAGGTCCAAACAAGTTAAAGCTTCTCCAAATGATAAGAACTGTCGTTTTTGTACTTAGCACCACATCCTTCAAGGCCTGCTCCAGTGGTCCAATTTTGTAAACTTGGACTTAGATCATAACATAAGATCTCAAATCTCTTTTTTATAGTCCCTTGCAAATTATTACTTTACTTTGACGAATGGGTCCAAGTTGAAGCTTCTCTGCTTGATAAGAATCATCGTTTTTGTACTTAGCACCACATCCTTCAAGGTATCCTTCAGTGGTCCAATTTTGTTTACTTGGACTTAGATCATAACATAAGATCTCAAATCCCTTTTTTATAGTCACTTGCAAATTATAACTGTACTTTGACGAATGGGTCCAAGCTTCTCTACATGTTAAGAATCATCGTTTTTATACTTAGCACCACACCCTTCAAGGTATCCTTCAGTGGTCCAATCTTGTTTATTTTAACTCAGATCATAAGGAGATGTCTCATTACCCCCTTTGACAGTCCGTTGTAAATTAATACGGTACTTGGACCAGGACAAAGGGTCCAAACAAGTTCAAGCTTCTAAAAATGATATGAATCACCTTTTAGTACTTAGCACCATGGCCTTCCATTTATTTTTTATTAAAGCTTCTCCAAATGATAAGAACTGTCGTTTTTGTATCTACTAAGAAGAAGTCTCATTCATCCTCTTTGGTAGTTCTTTGTAAATCATCACGGTACTTGGGCCAGGACCAAGGGCCTAACAAGTTACAGTTTCTCCAAATGATAAGAACCGCCGTTCATGTACTTAGCACAACATTCTTCAAGGTATTTTGCCGTTGTCCAATCTTGTTTATTTGGACCCAGATTATAAGAAAAGGTCTCATTCCTCCTCTTTGATAGTCCTTTGTAAATTATTGATGTGCTTTGAACAGGATCAAGGGCCCGACAAGTTAAAGCTTCTGCATATGATAAGAACCACCGGTTTTGAGCTTAGCACCGCGACCTTCTCCGGTGTACCAATATTGTTTATTTGGACTTGGATCATAAGAAAAGGTCTAATTCCATCACTTTGACGATCTCTTGTGAATTACCAAGGTACTTGGATCAGGGGCAAGGGCCCAACAAGTCACAGATTCCTCAGATGATATAAACCATCGTATTTGTACTTAGCACCACGACCGTCCAGGTATCCTCCGGTGGTCCAATCTTGTTAACAATGACTTAGATCATAACATGACATTTCATACCTCTTTTTTATAGTCCCTTGCAAATTTTTACTTTACTTTGACGAAAACAAAGGGTCTAACAAGTTAAAGCTTCTCCGAATGATAAGAACAATCGTACTTAGCTCACCTGGTTATGCCAGGGTGAGCTGTTGCCATCACTTGGCGTCCGTCGTCCGTCCGTCGTCCGTCGTCCGTCCGTCGTCTGTCCGTCCGTCCGTCTGGCGTAAACTTTTCATTTAAAGATCTTCTCCTCTGAAACCACTGGGCCAATTGGAACCAAATTTGGTTACAATAGTCCTTGGATGGTCCCCTTTAAAAAAGGTTTCTGGCAGGTCCGTACCTCATCAAAGATGGCCGCCAGCGGGGAATATAGTTTTAACATTGGACCCAACTGATTTTAAGGGGAACCTCTGCCCAATTTTTTTAATTTTTATTTGAAATGTGGTCTGAATGTTTTTATTTCAGCAATATGTATTACTTTTATTATAAGGGGAACTCCTGCCCAAATTTTTGAATTTTTATTTGAAATGTGGTCTGAATGTTTTGATTTCAGCAATATGTATTACTTTGATTACAAGGGGAACCCCTGCCCAAATTTTTTTGAATGGTGTTCTGTTATGGGTTGTAATGGATGGTGGATCTTTCGGTTGCCATGGAAACCAAACAAGAATACTGTAATTTTTGAAATAAAAAGTATCCTGCTAAATTTTATGTTTGGTTTTTCTGATTGGAAATGCCTTTTATCTATGTCAGCCATGGTCCAGGTGAGCGATACAGGCTCTTGAGATCCTCTTGTTGGACTTAACACCACATCCTTCAAGGTATCCTCCATTGGTCCAGTCCACATCCTTCAAGGTGTCCTCCATTGGTCCAGTCTTCTTAATTTTAACTCAGATCATAAGAAGATGTTTCATTCCTCCTCTTTGACAGTCCGTTGTAAATAATAACGGTACTTGGACCAGGACCTAGGGCCCAAACAAGTTAAACAAGATGCTTTGTTTTGGGTCGTTTTAACCCGGATATGGGATGTTGTCTCCTTGACATTTACCCCATTTCCTTTCTTTTTCATAAAGCTTCTAAAAATGAGAAGAATCACCGTTTTCGTACTTAGCACAACGGCCTTCCATCTATCCTCCGATTGTTCAATCTACTTTACTTAAAGCTTCTCCAAATGATAAGTACTATCGTTTTTGTTTCTGGTAAGAAGAGGTCTCATTCATCCTCTTTGGTAGTTCTTTGTAAATAATCACGGTACTTTGACAGGGACCAAGGGCCTGACAAAGTACAGTTTCTCCAAATGATAAGAACCGCCATTTATGTACTTAGCACAACATCCTTCAAGGTATCTCGCCGTGGTCCAGTTTTGTTTATTTGGACCCAGATTATAAGAAGAGGTCTCATTACTCCTCCTTGAAAAGTACTCAAATCAGGACCAAAAGCCCAACAAGTCAAAGCCTCTGCAAATGATAAGAGCCACTGTTTTTGTACTTAGTTCCATGGCCTTTGAGCTACAAAGCGGTGGTATAAATCTTGTTTATTTCGGCCGAGATCATAATGAGAGATATCATTCCTTCACTTGACAGTCCCTTGTAAATTATCACGGTACTTGGGCCAGATCAAAGGGCCAAACAATTTTAAGATTCTCAAAATGATAAGAACCACTGTTTTTGTACTTAGCACCACGGCCTCCCAGCTATCCTCCGAAAGAAGATGTCTCATTCCTCTCCTTTAAGAGTCCATTGTAAATTATCTCGGAATTTATACTACGACCACGGGCCCAACAAGTAAGAGCTGCTCAAAATAATAACCAGTGGATTTTACTTAGTATCATGGCCATCCAGCTATCCTCCAGTGATCCAGTCTTGTTTATTTGGACCCAGATCATAATTGGAAGAGGTTTGATTCCTTCAGTTTGAGAGTCCCCTATTATTTTCATGGTACTTGGACCAGCATCAAGAGCCCAACAAGGTAAAGCTTCTCATCGTGATAAGAACCAACGTTTTAATACTTACCACCACGACCTTTCAGCTATCCTCCGTTGGCCCAATCTTCTTTAATTGGACCAGGATCATAAGAGGAGGTCTTATTCCTCCATTTTTACAGACCATAGTAAATTATTATGGTACTTGGACCAGGAACAAGACCCTAAAAAGTTAAAGCTTCTCAATAAAACAGCGACAGTAGAATACCGAAGGACCAAAGAACAGTATTACATAAATCGAAGTCCAGAGACAAGGCAAATGCAAGAACAACAGAAGACGGAAGACCAAAGACATTACATACCCACAAAACACAAACACTACAAATAAAACACCAAAAACGTAAGCACTAACAGAGCGAACTCTAAAAAATAGAATGAAATCAGGTGTTCCGGAAGGTGAAGAATATTCTCTGTATACAGCACCCAACACACTGTTAGTGGGTCAATCACGAGTAAAGTCAGAATTGGTAATGTCAAATCCAGGAAGACGTGAATCAATCTGAAAATGTCCGTTTTCATTTGTGACACCGACATTTCATATCTATCTATGACGCGTTTGTGACGGCCATAGAATTTCTGAAGGGCCGAAAGTAACTACGGCTGAACATATTATTGACTAAGCAATTTTTGTAACAATGCTTTTGATCTTTCCACAGTCACTGTATGAACCACATACATGTATTAATTGTCAAATATACTCTAAAGTCTGTTTCACTTCCTTTAGATAATGGAAATTCTCTTCTTCTGACTTTAATATTGCATATTTCGGCACTGGATTTTTCATGGTTGTGTAAAAATATTGTACACTTCTGAAACCACTTTTAATTTGATGATTTCTAATAAATATGGAAAGAAAAAATACTTTTTAAAATTGCTCCATGCTTTTAAAGGGATAATATTTTCGGCGCACCATTATCGAGAAGACTGGACCATTCAGAAATAGGTATTGGCAGGTATTACCCGAAGTCAGATGATTTTTGCTTTAACCATGTGTTTGGACCCCCCCCTTTTTAATTAAAGAAAAAACATACCCGGAAATGAAATAATTCAACAAAACACCCAAACATGTAATTGAAATATGCATGCATTAATTGCAAAAGGAATATTTGAAAGAAATTGTTAATGTGCTGCTAATTTCTATTTGGTGTTTACAAACAAAGTGTCCGTGGATTACAATTGTTAACCCCGAACGAGTACACCTTGCTATTAATAGGTAGGTCATCTCGGGTCATCTATTTTATCAAGTTACTTGGTCACCCTTAAAATAGGACAATCCACCACTTAGAAATTTTCACCTGTTTGAAAAAAAATATGAAAATGCACATGACTGCAGACTTTTGTGCATGTCGTAAACGGCAAATTAAACATTTTTTAGTTATGTATGGTCATTCTTGATTTACATACCAAATATGATAAAGATTGGTGAAATAATAAAGCTAAAATCGCGAGATTTCCATTATCTAAGGGAAATGGGACAGACTTTAGAGATCTCCATAGGCTTGGGAGGTAGATATATTGATGTTGAGAAAGGGAAAGTTCACAATTTGGAAGTCACAATCATCATGTTTGTCATATAACCTAGATTTCAGACGCCCACGTTCATCAATGTATAGCAAAAGGTAGAGGTAAGAAGCAAAATTGGATATATCGGTTTTCTCTTTAATTTCAAGTTCACTGGGGTAGATCCGATGTAAATATTTTTCAAATATTGGGTTATTAAGAGAAAGTACATCGTCTATATATCTGAAGCTGAAATTAAAAGTCTGGGCTAGTTGTTTTTGTTTCTTTTGTATTAGCCCATGTAAAAACAATGCTTCATACGAATAAAGGTAAAGGTCAGCTAAATATGGCGCACAATTTGTTCCCATAGGAATCCCTATTGTTTGTTGAAAAACGCGGCCTCCACATTCCTGCTCCAAAATGAAAAGAACCACTGTTTTTGAACATAGCACCACAGCCTCCCAGCAATCCTCGGTGGTCCAATCTTGTTTATTTGGACCCAGATCGTAAGAAGAGGTTTCCTTCCTCCTCTATATTAAGTTTTGTTAAAGCTTCTCCAAATGATAAGAACCCCCGTTTTTGTACTGAGCCCAATGCCTTCTAGCTCTCCCCGAAAGTCCAATCTTGCTTATTTGGATCCAGATCAATAGAAGAGGTCACATTCCTTCACTTTGACAGTCCATTGTAAATTATCTCTTTACTTGGACGAGGATCAAGGGCCCAACAAGTTAAAGCTTCTCCAAATGAGAAGAACCAACGTTTTTGAACTTAGCATCACGGTTTTCAAGCTAACCTCCGGTGGTGTACAATCTTGTTTACTTGGACTTGGATGATAAGATGAGATCTCATACCTCCTCTTCGACAGTCCTTTGTAATTATCATAGTACTTAGACCAAGACCAGGGCCCAACAAGTTAGGACTTGTCCAAGTAATAAGAACAACCGTTTTTGTACTTAGTTTTACGGCCTTCCAGCTATTTCCTTTGGTACAATTTTGTTAATTTGGACCCAGATCATAAAAAGAGGTCTCATTCCCTCACTTTTCGGGCCATAGTAAATTATCATTAGACTTGGACCAGAACCAAGCGCCCAAAAAGATAAAGCTTCTATGAATGGCAAGAACCACCTTTTTTTACATAGCATCAGGGCCTTCTAGCTATTCTGCTGTGGTCTTTTTGTATTCATTAGGGCCAAGATCATAGGAAGAAGTCTCATTTCTCCACTTTAACAGGCCCTTGTAAAATATCGCGGTACTTGAACAGTACCTTGCAAATTATCATGGTACTTAGACAAGGACAAGAGACAAACAAGTTAAAGCTTCTTCAAATGATAAGAACCACGGTTTTTGAACTTAGCACCACGGCTTTACAGCTATCCTCCGGTGGTCCAATCTTGTTTATTTGGACCAAGATCATAAAAAGAGGTCTCAGTTCTACTTTTTTACAGTCCATAGTAATTTTTCAAGGTACTTTGGCCAGGACCATCAGCCCAACAATTTAAAGATCCTCAAAATGCAAAGCACCGTCTTCGTACTTAGCACTACGTCCTTATATATATATAGCTTTCCTCCGTTGTTGAAATTTTGTTCATTTGGACCCAGATCATAAGAAGTCTCACTTGTACCGTTAAATTATCACGGTACTTGAACCAGGAACAAGGGCCCAATTAACATGATAAAGCTTCTCCAAATGATAAGAACCACCGTTTTTGTTTGTACTTAGCACCACGGCCTTCCAGCTTTCCCCATTGGTCAAATTTTGTTTATTTTGACTCAAATCATAAAAAGGGGCCTCACTCCTTCATTTTTACCGACCCTTGAAAATTATTTTTATACTTGGACCAGAATCAAGGGCCCAAAAAGTTAAACCTTCTCCAAATGATAAGAACCATCGTTTTTGTAATTAGCGCCACGGCCTTCCATCTATCCCTCTGTGGTCTAATCTTATTTATTAGGATCCAGATAATAAGAAGAGGTCTCATTCCTCCACTTTGAAAGACCCTTGTTAATAATCATGGTACTTGGGCATTCCCTTGAAAATTGTCACGGTACTTGGAACAGGACACAAGAGACAAACAAGTTAAAACTTCTTCACTTGATAAGAACCGCCGTTTTGCAGTTAGCACTACGGACTGCTAGCGTTTACGGGCCATTGTAATTTATCAGTATACTAGGACCAGAACCAAGGGCCAAAAAAGTTAAAGCTTCTCCAAAACAACGACAGCAGAATACCGAAGTAACATAGCAAAATATTACATAAATCAAAGTCCAGAGACAAGGCAAAAGCAAGAACACCAAGAGATGGACGACCAAAGACACTACATTCTCAACACCCNAAACTACACAAACACAACAAATACAACAAAGAAAACTAAAGCACTAACAGTGTGAACTCTCAAAAAACAGAGTGACTTCAGGTGCTCCGGAAAGGTAAGCATGTCCTGCTCTGTATACAGCACCCGTCACACTGTTAGTGGGTCAATCCAGGGTAAAGTCAAAATCGGTAATGTCAAATTCAGGAACCACCGTTTTTGTTTGTGCTTATGTTTGTACTTGGCACCACGGCCTTCCAGCTATCATCCGGTGGAGTTATCTTATTTATAAGAACCGAGATCATAAAAGTAGGTATCATTCCTCCTCTTTGACAGTCCCTTGTAAATTATCACGGTACTAAGACCAAGACCAAAGGTCCAACAAGTCAAAGCTTCTTGATAAGACCCACAGCTTTTGTACTTAGCACTAAGGCCTTCTTGCCATCCTCTGGTGGTCAAATCTGGTTTATTTTGACTGCGGTCATCAGAAGAGGTCTCATTCCTCCTCTCTGACAGTCTCTTGTTTATAATCTCGGTATTAGGACCAGAACCAAGGGACCAACAAGTTAAGCTTCTCCAAATGATAAGAACTATCGATTTTTTACCTAGCATCACGGCCTTCCAGCTATCCTCCGATGGTCAAATCTTGTTTATTAGGACGAAGATCTTGAAAATAGGTCTCTTTTTTCTACTTTGAATGGCTCTTGTAAGTTACCATGATACTTAGACAAGGACTAAGGGCCAAACAAGTTAAAGCTTCTCAAAAAAATAAAACCACCGTTTATGTACTTAGCACCACAGCCTTCCAGCTATCTTCTGGTTGTCCAATCTTGTACATTTGGACCCAGATCATCAGAAGAGATCTCATTTATCCTCTTTGACGGTCAGTTGTTAATCATTGTGGTACTTGGACCAGGAACAAAGGCCAAACCAAGTTAAAGCTTCTTCAAATAATAGGTACCACCGTTATTAGCTCACCTGACCCAAACGGTCAGTGTGAGCTATTCCTATCACTTGGCATCTGTCATCCTTTTAACTTTCACATTTTCATCAACTACACTGAAACCACTGTAGCACATTCAACCAAACTTGGTTCTCTACAAAGATTGCCTGTTTCGTTCCTATCCGAAAAAAACATGGCCCCCAGCACTGAAAATAGTTAAACGTTGGACCCTATGGGAAATCACCTTTTCATCCTCTCCGAAACCACTGAAGCAAATTCAACCAAACTTTATATGAATGATGTATGGAAAGTCCTTTACAAAGATTGCTTATTTTGTTCCGATTCAACTATTTCCAAGGTCGCCACCGTGGAACCTAGGTTTAACATAGGACACTAAGGGAAACTTACATCTTCATCTTCTCTAAAACCATGCACTGAAGCAAAATCAAACAAACTTTACAGAAATGATGTATGAAAGGTCCATTACAAAGATTGCTCTTTTCGTATTAATTCGACAAAAATCATGGGTTACTGTGGAACTTAGGTTTCACATTGCACACTAAGGGAAAAATATCATTTTCATCTTCTCATCAGAAACCATTGCAGCAAATTCAACCAAACTTTACAGAAATGATGTGAAGAAGGGCTTTCACAAAGATTGATCATTCCGGTTTAATCCCATGAAAAACATTATTCGCCGCAACTTCTGAACATAGATTAAAATTGGTCTACAGGGGGAATATTCCTTTTCAGCATCTGCTCTGAAACTCTTGAAAAAAAATGCCTAAGCTGTACTGGAATGATGAATGGAAGGTCCGTTTCAAAGAGTGATCATTTCCGTCAGATCCAACCAAAAACATGGCCCCAGCGCTGAACCCAGTCGTAATATCGGACCGTATTAGAAAATAACATTTTCATCTTCTTCTGTGGAACCACTACAGCAAACTCAACCAAATTTTTTAAGAATGATGTATGGGATGGCCTTTACAGAGATTGCTCATTTCTTCCCAATCCGATGGAAAACACAACCGCAAGCATTGAACATAGTTTATCATTGGACCCGGTATTTGAACATTTTCCTTAATTACTCTGAAACCACTGAAGCAATTTAACTTAAGTGTATTGTAATTATGGAAGATCCTTTACAAACATTACACATTTCAATGGGATCTGACAAAAATATGGCTGCCAGTGGAGAACATAGCTTAACATTAGATCCGGTTTAAAAAAACATTTTTGGTCATAATCATTGGTATTTGTCAGCTTAGTTTCTGAGCCTCTACAGCTCTAGTTGAACTTAACACCACACAATGCAAGTAAGGTCTTTCCAATACCTTTTTGTTTTTGTAAAAAAAAAATCGGAATGAAATGAGGGTCCTCATGGGGGCGTCCTAGGAATCAAATAATCATTAAATTTTTGCCTTGGTAATCAAATAATCATAAAATTTTAACCTTGGTGATCAATAAATTTTTGGCTTAGTAATCAAAAAGTATATAAAACGCAAGCTAATAATCAAATAATCATTAAATAAATGCCCTTGTAATCAAATAATCATTAAATAAATGCCCTTGTAATCAAATAATCATTAAAAAAAATTCCCTGATAATCAGGTAATCAGGAAACCCATGACGGGCCTCTGAAATGGGTTAATAACAAAATATCGAAAACGATGAAATTGATGAGTTGTTGAGCATTGGTGCAAGTGTCAAAACTTGGCAAAATCGTTTAACAGGAAGTAGTAAACTGACAGGTCTGAAAATGCCTCCCATAATACTGCATGACTATGCAAAACTTCTGACAAATTTCAAGTTTGTGTTAATTATAGCATTGCAGAGAAAAGGCTAAACGAGTCATCACTACTTCACACACAAGCAGAAAAACCCTTAAAGAAAGATGGCTATAAATCAAAGTTATCAGTGAAAGGTAGTAGATGAGTGACGGACTTGAAAGGGGAGACTTGGTACATCTAAAACTCTCGACCAAATATCAAATCGTTACTACGTATCCTTTACTAAAATCTCTTAAATTTGCTATAATCAAGAAAATCATAAGTTATTGGCATCCAAGAAGGAGATAAGTGAGGACTAAAAAAAATGAGACAGGATACAATTCGTCATACCAAAGCTTCAGATATGAAATCATTACTACATATACACGCTTAGACTAAAAATTTCAATCTATAACTGTAACGGGAAACAAGAGGCTCTCAAGAGCCTGCAAGTCATCCTTAGAGATATGAATGCCACTTCCAACAGAGCCCATTGTTAAACTATGTTCCCTGCTAGTGGTCACCTTAAATTGGATTGCACATCTGCCAGACAGAAAATTTGGATGAGTACCACCCAAGAACTATTGTGATTAAGTTTGGTTCCAGTTGGATTCATGGTTTCAGATACCAAATTGTTTTCATGCTGTTCAATTTTTAACCATGTTCACATGCAGCTAATTTGGATAAAGTACAAATCTGCCAGATACCTTTTTAGAAGGGTCCATTTAAGTGGAATAGTAGTTTCTGAGATCTTTGAATGCGTTTTCCCTAGGGTCAAATTTAAATTATGCTCCCAGCTAGCAGTAATTTTGGATGAGGTTCTGACCTGCCTACTTTTTATGAAAGGAACCATCTTAAGGACCACTGTGACTCGAGTTTTGTTCTAATTGGACTAGCAGTTTCTGAGAAGATCTACAAATTCGTTTTCCTTAAGCTCCAATGTTAAATTCTGTTCCCCATTAGCAGGTTTTTTGGATGAGGTAAGGACCTGACAGAAACTTTGTTTGGAAGGTACCAACTAAGAACCAGTCTCCAAGAAGTTCTTTGAATGCGTTTTCCATACTTTCAAATGTTAACCTATGTTCCCACTGTTGGCCATTTTGGATGAGGGATACCCCTTTTTAAGGAATATCTAATAAATCCCTGCGGGATACCCCTTTTTAAGGAATATCTAATAAACCATTGTGACTATATAATTGGACCAGTGGTTTTTGAGAAGATCGTTGAATATGTTTCCGAAGGGTGCTATGTGAAACTATGTTTCCTGCTGGCCTGCGGGATAATTCAGTATCTTTTTTTTTTGGAAGAGATCATCTCATAGCCATTGTGCCTAAGTTTTGTTCTATTTGGACTCATAGTTTATGAGAAGACTTTTGAATGTTTTCCATAATATCCAATCTATGTTCCCTGCTATCAGGCCATGATCCTTAACAAAATGTTTGTTTGATGTTTACCTACTGCCAATTTCGATTTGAGTAGGTAGGTGGATGAATTATTATTTTTCCTTGAAAGATGTCAACAAGAAGCTCTCAAGAGCCTGTATCGCTAACCTGGGTCAAGGCTGACATAATAAGTCAAAATTATCACAACGTTTAAGGTTCTCATTTTCAAATTTGTTTATTGACTGTTTCAGGGTCTCATTTTGAAGTTTGCTGATGTTATATGATCCCAAATTAAACTATGTTCCCACAGGCAGCTATTTTTTGATGGGGCGTAGACCAACTGTCACTTTTCTTGAAGAAGACCATGTTAGCATAGCATCTTGGATGCTATGCGGACATGCCAGACACATTTTATGAAGGGGACCAAGTAAGGACCATTGTGACTAAGTATGATTCCAATTGGCCATGTACTTCAGAGGAGAAGATCTTTGAATATGTTTCCCTATAGGGTCCAATGTTAAAAACATGTTCCCTCCTGGCGGCCATCTAGGATATGATGTGGACTTGCTGAACACATTTTTTAAAAGGGGCCACGTAAGGACCATTGTGACTAAGTTTGGTTCCAATTGGCCCAGTATTTTCAGAGGAGAAGTTTTTTGCAATATTGTCCAATTTTGGACAAAGTTCCCCGCTGGCGGCCATCTTGGATGACGTGCAGACTTGCCGGACAAAATCTTTAAAGGGGATCACCGAAGGACTATTGTGACCAAGTTTGGTTCCAATTGGCGCAGTGGTTTCAGAGAAGATCTTTGAAAGCTTTCCCATAGGGTCCAATGTTAAACCACGTTCCCTGCTGGCGGCCATCTTGGATATGATACGGACTTGCCAGACATTTTTTTTAAAAGGGGCCACCTAAGGACCATTGTGCCCAAGTTTGGTTCCAACTGGCCCATGCTGTTTCAGAG
Source organism: Modiolus philippinarum (assembly GCA_002080025.1). Lineage (NCBI taxonomy): Eukaryota > Metazoa > Mollusca > Bivalvia > Mytilida > Modiolidae > Modiolus > Modiolus philippinarum. Next base: position 1,919 of record MJUU01042239.1, on the reverse strand, counting down.
AAGAGAAGATGTTTGAATGAAAAGTTTACGACGAATGGACCACTGACACAGTGATGGCAAGAACCATGGCATAGCCATACAGGTAAGTTACAAAGTTATTCAGGCATAAAAGCTCTGATGCTATTTCAGTATTTATCTGGGAGAGACATTTGCATGGTGGGCAAGCAAGCTTTATATCATGATACAATATACAACTATATACAATTATTATTAATTTGTGAAATAAGTATAGTTTATGAAAGTATTTTTGCAAAAAAATGTAAAAGTTTGTACAAAAACACTTTTTTGCTCTTGAATATGGAACAAATAATTATTTTTGATAAAGTGATAACAGGGAATTTCTCTTAAACTTAAAAGAGAAAAGTAAACCAAAGAAGTTTTGAACACAGAATTTAAAGGGAAATAACTCAAAACCATATGGCATTGAAAAACCTTTTTTTTTGGTGAAAAAGAGTCATTAACTACAACATAGGCAGTTGGATTTTCTTCAAAATTTCAGAGTATGTAGACCTTGATATGCTGAACATTTTTGCAATTTACACTTCACCTCTATCTGTTACAGTTTTTGAAATAAAAAATAAAAAATGCATAAATTTTGAAAATTTTACGGGAAAAGGGCTATAACTCTGAGACAGATTATCCGATTTTCTTCAAAATTGCAGGGCAGATAGATCTCGTCATTCTGTACAATTTACTAGATGTCAGATTTTTGATATCTGCAACGGTTTTTGAGTTATTTGCCAAAAACAGCAATTTACCCCTATGTTCTATTTTTAGTAACACCAGCCATGTTGTTTGGTCCTCAAACTAACCGAACAAATTTTTTAAACTACATACCCTGGTGATTACCCAGGCAAAGTTTGGATTAAATTGGCCCAGTGGTTTCAGAGGAGAAGATTTTTGAAAAAAAAGTTTACGATGGACAAATGGACGAACGACGGACGCCAAGTGATGGCAAAAGCTCACCCTGGCATAGCCAGGTGAGCTAAAAATGGGTAAATTTTAAAGAAAATGTGCTAAGAGTAGGATAAATTTTTTTAGTATGAAGTGTCATTAAATTTTTTTAATAGGTAGGTTTTTCTATGAGAAGGTCAAACAAACACTTTTAAGGTTGGCCTCAGCCATCTTGGATAAGGCATGGACCTGCCGGATACTTTTTATTGAAGGGGCCATCTATGATCTATGGATAATTGTAACTAAGTTTTGTTCTTAAAAAGAGACCTGTCAGGTCTGTACCTGATCCAAATAAAGGGCTATGCCAAGCGAAGCATGATACGACCGCAGCATGTCGACCACTGAAATTTCAACAAAAGTAGTTAAAAATGAATGTGGACACAGTAAAGAGCTTGACACAATAAAGAAGCTTGACACAGTTATTAGCTGGAAACAAACTACAGAAAAAATCAACCCTTTTGATCACTTTTTGATAAAAAAAAAACTGTAAGAGCTATGCAAAATATGTTACTATCAACTAAAACTTTACATCCATAGAAAAAAAAAAATCCATCGAAATCTGATGAAAAATAAAGATTTGACATATTAGAAAAATTGCAATTTTGGCCCCTTTGACCCCTTGTAGCTCGGAAAAGGTAAGAGCTACGCCAAATCATTTGGCATACTACTGAAAGCTTAGATCAAGAGAAATCCAAAGAAAAAAATCCCATCGAAATCCGATGAAAAATAAAGATTTGACATATTTAGAAAAATTGCAATTTTGGCCCCTTTGACCCCTTGTAGCTTGGAAACGGTATATGCCACGCCAACTCCGTTGACATATTACTGAAAGCTTAGATCAAGAGGCACCAAAGAAAAAAATCCCATCGAAATCCGATGAAAAACAAGAGCTGGCGCCGAATGGCAGCCTGATATATCCCCGCTCATTGAACCCTGAATCAATGTGGCAAGTGCAAATTAAATTG
>MJUU01042238.1:163712-183237 GCA_002080025.1 Modiolus philippinarum | reverse complement strand
GATTTTGCATGCGCAATTAAACTATGTTATATATCGGGCCACGTGACTTCCGCTTCGGGTCACGTGACTTCCGGTGACGTCATAACCGGTGCTCCGCCGCAAATATGACTTTAAAACCTCCCCTATACTACTCACAGTTGTCCTTAGTTGGTCCCCTTTAAGAAATACGTCTAGTAACTCCGCATCACACACATGCATTCAAAGATCCTTATGGCCATTTTCAATTCTGCACAAAAGCAAATTGCCTATTAAGGGCATATCCAATTTTTTAAGTCTCACCCTATTTGTGTTGCTTGCACCTCTGCATGTGCTACCCTAACTTTTTATTCAGTTAAATAATAAGCCTTATTTTGAATGTCTTTGCAGTAGTCGAGGTGCTCTCTTTGCTTTTACTTTCAATGCTTTGTTTTTGATTAAGTGTACTTCGTCATTTTTTCTATTATCTTACTTTTGATATGGCTTAATTTTGTAATATATTTTGTATTTTCGAATTTATTGATCTGTTCTAGTTCAGTCTATCGATAATCACTTTATTTCACTTACCCTAACCCGTTTGTATTGTAAACTATACTTCCACTTTATCTGGTGATTTGATTGGAGTTTTTATCTGAAGTCTCTCTTTATATATTGCAGTTCTAGTGTCACTTTAGCTCGAGTTTGTAATTTTGTGGTATAGGAAGACTCTTTTCCTTTGTGAAAAGAAGAGTGTGTCTTTCAAAGTGATGGCAAGTTATTAAATAGGATCACAAATTCTAAGTTCTTGGAGGTCACTCTGCGTTTATCCAGGCTTGTGACTGGCTATCCAATAGGATAGGCCGCATTATCCTCCCTCCGTCCCATTTGTTTTTAAGCTATAGGTAGTGCTCTAATTTTGTTGACGTAGAATGTTACGTTAGTTAGCAGATGTATAGTCCATTTTGTGTTCGGCCTCTGTTTTCTTATGTATTCCAAAAGATCTTGTCGGGCTACTTCATCGATGAGCTCATGTACATCATTTGTATCCTGAATAAGCATCGGTGCGTCAAAATATCTACTGTTATTCTGGCTGGAGTGGAAATATCGTAGTTCATCTGTCTCTATATTTCGCAATATAAATCCAAAGGACATGTTCATCTTGTAGGCTGAAGTCTGTTGCTCAAAGATCTGCCATATTTTATCTGGAATATTGGGCAGAGAGCTGTCGTCCAAAACGAAGTTGAATCGATCCTCTATGAGGTTTCCAATATGTTGTTCGGTTCGAATACTGGACCAGTTTTCTAGGTACAACTGTCGGGTTTCACGATCTTCTGGCAAGACTTCTGGTTTGGTTTGCTTTTGGTTCTTTGATGTGGTATCATTCTGGTTGGTTGATGCTCTGGTCGCATTCTGGTTGGTTGGACTCTCCTTGCTGTATTCTGGTTTATTTGTAGTAGGTTCATCACCTTTTCCAGATTGCGATGTGTTAGATCTGTTCATTATCATCATTAGCCTCGTAGGTCTTGCTCCTGGTCTTTCGTGTATAGCACGGTGACGTTTCAGGCTGGATTGATCGTTGAAAAACTGGCCACAGACGTCACAATTTAATGTGTAATCATGTGAAGCTTCATGTCTGTTTTTATTGTCAACTCGAAAAAAGTTTTTCCCGCATACGGCACAGCTGTATCCTTGCTTGTCTTCTTCTGAGTGGCTTCTTGCGTGTCGTTGTAAACTCCGTTTTTCCGTAAACTTCTTAGGACATTTATCACAAGCGAACATTGTTGACTTCTTCGAAGCTATTGCCTGTAGAGAGTTCGGTCGAGGAACTGACACACTGACTGTAGAGTCCGAGTTAAAATAGTTAAATTTGTTTGTATCGATGGCTGTGATTGGTCGGTTAAATTTGTTACGGGCTCTCTGATTGGTCAAATTTCCAGCAATTTGATTGGCTGGTTTTATCACGAAGTCGGCATCTGATTGGTTGAATGCACTGCAATTTGATTGGTACGTTCATTGGAAGTCGGTTTAAAGCTGCAAATGTGATATTTAATGAAGTGTCTTCGGTTTTGAATAGTGGAACACGTGGTTTATCAAACCACAACGGGGAAACCATTTCGCGTGTTCCTCCAAAGGATCGTCGTTTTCTTCCCAATCATGCAGAATTCCACCACAATAAAAACATTGTACTTTATCACCTTGGTTTAAATAAAAGAGTCCAACTTTTGCAAGATCTGCTGGTCGTTGTTTCAGTTGTACGGGCCATCCGCTGTAAGATTCTAGCCTAACTGATTCATTAGCATACTCTATGTATTTTGGGCAAGTAATGCCCGGGTTCTCTGCAGGGGTTCTCGGTTATTTTATTAACCCGTGTTTTCGTAAACATTCTTGAATGAAGGGACAATCGGGAAAATGTTTATGGTGTTCCATGTGTACCACATCGCCTGATCTCCAACCACCCAATACACCACCACACTGCGTGCATTGACATTTGTCATCTATACCGATATAGTAGAAATAATCACGGACGAGATCTAAGGATTGCACCACATTTGACGACCACGTTTTAAACGTATTTAAGCGTAAATCAAAATTTTCTCTCATAGGTTTCAATCGCTCAAATGGGCTTTCGGGAATGCAGTCCATCTGTATGCAATGTGGACGGTCAAGTACGCTGCTTAAATGACTGATGCGAGACTTTAATTGCTTTCTAAGTTCAGTTCTAAGGACAACTGGTCAGCAGAATGGCAGTCTTGTTACTGGCAGAGCCGGATGATCGCTTCTTTATATAGTTAAATTTATTTATATCGATAGCTTTGATTGGTCAGTTCATTTTGTAAGATGTTTCTGATTGGTCGATTGTTCTGTACTTTAATGGGATGGTTTTACCACAAATACAGCTTCTGATTGGTTGAAGTTCTTGCATTTCGACAGGCCCATTTTATTTGTGCAGTAGTCCACGACTTATACTTTCAGACCTGTCTTCCAGCGTCCTGAACGTAGAGCACCGCAAACGTAGTGTAGCTGTGTGAGAGTAGTGGGACGCTGGGAGCTGGTCTAAAAGTGATACTTTATACCATAACACTAGCACTAACCTAGGTCATTGTGTTTTTTGCATCCATTTAATTTATTTTTTCTTTTGATCAATTACTCTCTAATCTTCCGTTTCCTATTGTACTTTTCTCTCTCGTGTTCTCATTTAGAATTATTATTTAAGATTTCTCCTCTTATTGTTTCTATCTTTGTTTTGTGTTGATCCATTACTTCCTATTATTTTCTATTGGTGGTTTATTTCGTTTTTGTCATCCTAAATTGTTTCTTTTCTCCAGTCCCTCATTAAACATCTTCAACACTTTTCTATACTATAGTTTTGCATATAACCTTATTAAAACTTTTGCGTTGGTATCGATTTTGTTTTATTTCATGTGTGATTCCTTTAACTCTTGTTCTTTGGTTTCTGAACCTGATCTCAGTTATCTCCCTTTTTTGTAAACTTCATTTTTTTCACAAAAATATCACAAAACCCATAACAAAAATAACCGACCAATTAGAACCGTATTTACAACGCGTCTTCCTGTATAAAATCAGACGCATCGAGCAACTTTCGCATTCTGCAACTTACAGCAGAATTGAACAGACGTTCCCAGTGAAGATAAACAGATCAAAGGTAAGTGAACTTAATATAATAAATTTAAATAACAATAACGTAATATGAAGTATTTTTAATCTACTTAAACTGATCGATGAACAGGTTATTAAACGAGCCAAAATAAGTAATCAATAATACAATATTAAATAATAATCAATATTAACATAATGTAGTTATATAGAAATGTGTCTTGATGATTAATAAAATATAATGTTAAAATATAGTTATGTGTATCATCTTTTGCAGATGCATTCATGTGGATATTGTCACCAGTTCTTTAACAAAAAGAAAGAGCTGTTGGGCCATTACAAAATGTTTAGCGACCACATGCCCTTTGCCTGTGATCAATGCTCCAAGCGATTTAGGGGAAAAGCTCATCTGAAACAACACAAGAGAAGTCACGACAATTTTCACTTCCAAAGTACGGAATGCCATGCAACTTTTTGTCAACCTACTGCACTAGAGAACCATACCCAAGATAACCATCAGACAGAAGAATCCACTACCAAGCCCCCAAAAACCCGAAGAAATGTACGAGTTAAAAATCAAAAGACAAAAAATCGCTCCACGATTTCGGACCAAACAAACTATGTACGAAGTCCATTTCAAAGACATCAACGCCAGTAGTTTTCTGGAAATTATCAGAACTTTACATCAGATATTTGACGATATTCTGGAAAAATTAACAAAGTTCAGCAAGCCAGAAGACATGATCCAGATAAACATCAATGCTATGAACTTCGCCATAACAATCCCGTTTCTTAGAGTGAATCGGTTGAACAGTGAACTATTATTGAACGAAATTGAACTTGCGTCTAATGACGACTTCGACTTAACAGAAGTGGAAATGGAAGTAACACTCGTCGATATCCCCATCAAAACTTAAAACTTCTTATACCAATGACCAAGAAATATGAACAAAAATACTAATGTCTAAAAAACATTTGAAAACCGTATTAACATAGTCGGCGTGTGGATTTCCGACATATGTCTGAATCAATTACGTAATTAATAAAATGCGTATATCTGTAATTTAGTTTATTATTTATTGCCTTATGGAAATATAGACATATAGATGCGGATACAATGAAGGAAATGCACCAAAAATGAATAATGACACAGAACGGGGTACAACAATGAATTGCAATAAGTAAACATAATAGTTGGGGTAGCGTTTGGACAAAAAACCAAAAAAAAAATGAAGTTTACAAAAAAGGGAGATAACTGAGATCAGGTTCAGAAACCAAAGAACAAGAGTAAAAGGAATCACACATGATATAAAACAAAATCGATACCAACGCAAAAGTTTTAATAAGGTTATATGCAAAACTATAGTATAGAAAAGTGTTGAAGATGTTAAATGAGGGACTGGAGAAAAGAAACAATTTAGGATGACAAAAACGAAATAAACCACCAATAGAAAATAACAGGAAGTAATGGATCAACACAAAACAAAGATAGAAACAATAAGAGGAGAAATCTTAAATAATAATTCTAAATGAGAACACGAGAGAGAAAAGTACAATAGGAAACGGAAGATTAGAGAGTAGTTGATCAAAAGAAAAAATAAATTAAATGGATGCAAAAAACACAATGACCTAGGTTAGTGCTAGTGTTATGGTATAAAGTATCACTTTTAGACCAGCTCCCAGCGTCCCACTACTCTCACACAGCTACACTACGTTTGCGGTGCTCTACGTTCAGGACGCTGGAAGACAGGTCTGAAAGTATAAGTCGTGGACTACTGCACAAATTAAATGGGCCTGTCGAATTGCAAGAATTCAACCAATCAGAAGCTATATTTGTGTTAAAACCAACCCATTAAAGTACAGAACAATCGACCATTCAGAAACATCTTACAAAATGAACTGACCAATCAAAGCTATCGATATAAATAAATTTAACTATATAAAGAAGCGATCATCCGGCTCTGTCAGTCACAAGACTGCCATTCTGCTGACCTTAGAACTGAACTTAGAAAGCAATTAAAGTCTCGCATCAGTCATTTAAGCAGCGTACTTGACCGTCCACATTGCATACAGATGGACTGCATTCCCGAAAGCCCACTTGAGCGATTGAAACCTATGACAGAAAATTTTGATTTACGCTTAAATACGTTTAAAACGTGGTCGTCAAATGTGGTGCAATCCTTAGATCTCGTCCGTGATTATTTCTACTCTATCGGTATAGATGACAAATGTCAATGCACGCAGTGTGGTGATGTATTGGGTGGTTGGAGATCAGGCGATGTGGTACACGTGGAACACCATAAACATTTTCCCGATTGTTCCTTCATTCAAGAATGTTTACGAAAACACGGGTTAATAAAATTACCGAGAACCCCTGCAGCGAACCCGGGCATTACTTGCCCAAAATACATAGAGTATGCTAATGATTCAGTTAGGCTAGAATCTAACACCGGATGGCCGTACAACTGAAACAACGACCAGCAGATCTTGCAAAAGTTGGACTCTTTTATTTAAACCAAGGTGATAGAGTACAATGTTTTTATTGTGGTGGAATTCTGCATGATTGGGAAGAAAACGACGATCCTTTGGAGTATCACGCGAAATGGTTTCCCCGTTGTGGTTTGATAAACCACGTGTTCCACTATTTAAAACCGAAGACACTTCATTAAATATCACATTTGCAGCTTTAAACCGACTTCCAATGAACGTACCAATCAAATTGCAGTGAATTCAACCAATCAGATGCCGACTTCGTGATAAAACCAGCCAATCAAATTGTTGGAAATTTGACCAATCAGAGAGCCCGTAACAAATTTAACCGACCAATCACAGCCATCGATACAAACAAATTTTACTATATTAACTCGGACTCTACAGTCAGTGTGTCAGTGCCTCGACCGAACTCTCTACAGGCAATAGCTTCGAAGAAGTCAACAATGTTCGCTTGTGATAAATGTCCTAAGAAGTTTACGGAAAAACGGAGTTTACAACGACACGCAAGAAGCCACTCAGAAGAAGACAAGCAAGAATACAGCTGTGCCGTATGCGGGAAAAACTTTCCTCGAGTTGACAATAAAAACAGACATGAAGCTTCACATGATTACACATTAAATTGTGACATCTGTGGCCAGTTTTTCGACGATCAATCCAGCCTGAAACGTCACCGTGCTATACACGAAAGACCAGGAGCAAGACCTACGAGGCTAATGATGATAATGAACAGATCTAACACATCGCAATCTGGAAAAGGTGATGAACCTACTACAAATAAACCAGAATACAGCAAGGAAAGTCCAACCAACCAGAATGCGACCAGAGCATCAACCAACCAGAATGATACCACATCAAACAACCAGAAGCAAACCAAACCAGAAGTCTTGCCAGAAGATCGTGAAACCCGATAGTTGTACCTAGAAAACTGGTCCAGTATTCGAACCGAACAACATATTGGAAACCTCATAGAGGATCGATTCAACTTCGTTTTGGACGACAGCTCTCTGCCCAATATTCCAGATAAAATATGGCAGATCTTTGAGCAACAGACTTCAGCCTACAAGATGAACATGTCCTTTGGATTTATATTGCGAAATATAGAGACAGATGAACTACGATATTTCCACTCCAGCCAGAATAACAGTAGATATTTTGACGCACCGATGCTTATTCAGGATACAAATGATGTACATGAGCTCATCGATGAAGTAGCCCGACAAGATCTTTTGGAATACATAAGACAACAGAGGCCGAACACGAAATGGACTACACATCTGCTAACTAACGTAACATTCTACGTCAACAAAATTAGAGCACTACCTATAGCTTAAAAACAAATGGGACGGAGGGAGGGTAATGCGGCCTATCCTATTGGATAGCCAGTCACAAGCCTGGATAAACGCAGACTGACCTCCAAGAACTTAGAATTTGTGATCCTATTTAATAACTTGCCATCACTTTGAAAGACACACTCTTCTTTTCACAAAGGAAAAGAGTCTTCCTATACCACAAAATTACAAACTCGAGCTAAAGTGACACTAGAGCTGCAATATATAAAGAGAGACTTCAGATAAAAACTCCAATCAAATCACCAGATAAAGTGGAAGTATAGTTTACAATACAAACGGGTTAGGGTAAGTGAAATAAAGTGATTATCGATAGACTGAACTAGAACAGATCAATAAATTCGAAAATACAAAATATATTACAAAATTAAGCCATATCAAAAGTAAGATAATAGAAAAAATGACGAAGTACACTTAAACAAAAACAAAGCATTGAAAGTAAAAGCAAAGAGAGCAACTCGACTACTGCAAAGAGATTCAAAATAAGGCTTATTATTTAACTGAATAAAAAGTTAGGGTAGCACATGCAAAGGTGCAAGCAACACAAATAGGGTGAGACTTAATCTATGACTTAAACTATAAAAAGTAATACACTAATATAGTGTTTGCTATACCAGCTTCGGTTATGGTTATGGAAAAGAGAAATCGCAATCTTTAATAAGAAAAAAAAGTTTGGAAGCATTACAATAAAACAACGTTTGTTATAGCAACTAACAACACTACAACTAAAAGGTAGGTTTTAATGTTAGGTTTAGGGGAGATCAAAGCTAAAGGCGAGACACATATGACAAGGCCAAAGGTCAACACTAATAGCACATCAGCACCTCGAGTGCACCTCGACAACACCTTGACAAGTCAGAACTATAAATATAATGTAAATACATTAGCACCTCAACAGCACCTCGACGGGCACCTCGACAAATACGACTTGAAAACCACATATATACTACTATCATGTTTCAAAATTTATATGGTTAATGTCTGAAGAAGATGAATTTATATTTATAGTTAAATGTTTACTCTCTTAAATGATGTGATCACTGCAAGACAATTTAAACTTTAAAGAATCATTTTTCTGTGCAATATTTATATATATTTCAGAGTGTTATACATTCATTGCTCTGCTTCACCCCAATATACATATTTATATATAGATGGCAATACATGCTTGTGGTACCCCTAATATGTGTGTGTGAATATATATTTGTATAATTTTTTAACTTTTTTTTATTATTTTAATATATACTGTTTTATTCATCTAATCATTCCAATTAATTGTAATGATTGTATCTAAATTTAATTTGAATGTGATTGTTCTTCTCCTCTATGGCGTCTTGATTGATAATAAAGTATTTGTTTGTTGTTTGCATAAGGAGTAAAGCAAATAAATAGGAAACTGAGATTAACACATGTCCCTAACTTGAAGCCTTTTTTCTAAAAAAAAATAAAGGGCTTTAGGCGTGTTGTGTTTGAAATATACACCTTTTAGTTCAATAATTTAACCCTTTGATTACAATTTAAAAAATTAAGCAAATCAATGTCTCAACAGTACAGTTATGTACCTTAAATCACAAAAAACAAAAGTATTAAAGTGTACTGCGACTTAAAAAAATGCAAGAAAAATAGACCAAGTCGTCATAAAGTTTCTTTTTTACGTGATTAAAGTTTAAGTAACTGCTATTGAGACATTGATTTGAGTAATTTAATCAAAGGGTAAAATTATTGAACGAAAGAGCGTGTTCATTTCTAATTCCTACTTAATTAAAATTAAAATTAAAATTAATGCAGTTGGAGTTGACATATGTGTTATTGTCTCATGTTCATATACTCCATATCCTTTCGTTAAATATTTACTTGGTTTATTCTAATGTTAAAACGACTATTGTGTACTCTGATTTTACCCCCATCGATCAGCAAACACATTTGTGGTCTCGAATATTAAGAAAAAATATAATAAAAGTGCAATTTTGCACCTTCACTCAGTTGATTTAAAATATATCGTCCGCTTCGGTAGTATCAATACCCGGTGTCGTTCCCATACGGCGTATACGAATTTTGATGGTAAGAACACAATTAATCTTATGTTTGTTGACGATCCCGTATCCATGCGATAAAAACATCAGTGTTGCAATAACAAATAGATTCCGCTCAAACCGGTGATGGAGACCATCTTGAACTTATTGTGAGGTATGAGCAAAGCTCATTGTGTAGGCCTCATGGTGACTTCAAGATGAAGAACAAAAGCGTTGTTCCATTGCTTGGTTCTATCTCTGCATCCACATCCTTTCATTGTTTATAAGAATGTTTTCTGGTAAAAGAGAGATAACTCAAATTTATAGCAACATATATCATTCACTACTCAAGGGCTTGTGGTCGAAACAGTGACTTCTTTGATAGAGCTCGGTTGCTTACAAATAGACTACTTAAGCATGGGTATGTAACAAAAAACTTAAAAGTCATCACTACAGAAGATTTACGGTCGACATCACGATCTTGTGGATCGCTCTGTGATATCTGTTTCCAAGATGACAACAGATCTCTGACTTTACAACTAAAGTTTGTTTTTCCTCTACCTTATTTGACTTTACTACCGGAGTTGACATTTTCAACACGGAGGTTGTCTTATAAGAAGCAGGAGGTGCTTACTCTACAGGTACACCTGATCTCACCAATGGTTTTAATTGGGTTCGTGTTGTTCATCTGTATGTGTGTCTTCATTTCTCAATTTTGTCTCGTTTTCATGTGGTGTTTTGCCATTGTCCATGGATTGTTCGTTCTTTTGACTGACGCTTCGGTTCTTGCATACTTTTATATTAGCAACTATAAAAGTTAAAAAAAAAATGTTTTCAGATTTCTGATGTGGGTTAACTAGAGAAATCCGATATGTTCTTATTCAATATTTCAAAGTTATTACATCAGGACTTTATTCTTTGATTTAACTATTAGTGTAGAAGTACGTGTTTAAAATAAAGATTTCCCGTTGGCATTAAGATTCATTTTCATCAGAGAAAAGGATAAATTTGCTTCTCCCCCAGAGTTTCAAAAAGTTTCATGAGAATTTTCCTCTCCCCAGAGTTTCAAAAAGTTTGATGAAAATTTGCCTCTCCCCTGACTTTCAAAGGTTCGGTGAGAATGCAAGTATCAACGAAATTTGAAAGAGACTAATTGTGTATCCAACATGTATGTATCAGGGTGTGCACATATCTTGTGTAATGAAAATATACATGTTGCAAGACAGCTTAATGTCATATAAATTAGACAGAATAAGAACGTTAGTATAAGATGTCTTGCATGGAGAACAACAAAATAAAATATGAAATTTTACTAAAATCTGAAAAATATATATTTACATCATAGAAAAGGCCCAAATTTTCGCAGTTAACTCCTTTTGCAAGGGTGAAAAAAAAGAAGAACAGGACATCACCGTGGACCGCTGATGATTAGTGAACATTTTAAGTCTTACCTAAATCTCAGATTGTGCCACTTAGGCGCCTATGCAGTGATGATAATGACTTTTGGCAGCAGTGTAACCTCATGTCATAATTTTTTCATGAGCGTGGCTACCCTGAAACCGTTTTTGACCGGGCTTTAGGCTCTATTTCGTGGAAAGACAGAAAACGGGCTCTTGTACCCGAAACCAAGAGAGACGGTGACAGGGTCCATTTGGTTCTGAATATGCATCCGCATAGCGTCGCCATCAGAAACTTATTGCTAAATAAATTCCAGCAAATAGTACAGAAGTATCCCCTGATGGGTGAAGTGTTTCCTTTGCCTCCCCTCGCGGCATACAGAAGGCGCAAAACTATTCGTGAGCATTTAGTCAGCAGTGCTCACAAGCCCAGAAGAGTTATTGCCGACGGGGAACGAGAGGATGCAAAAGAGCCAGATGTGTTACCTGTCCTTTTGTATTGGAAACTAGCGAAGTACGCGTTTAAGACAATGTATTTATAATTTATAGCGGTTTTACCTAGTGTACGTGATTATTTGTAAGCTGTGTTCAACACTATATGTTGGGGAGACTAGCCGTTGATTGGGTGATCGTTTTGCAGAACATTTACGTTTTGTTAAAAATAAACTAGACTACCCAGTAGGCGATCATTGTTGTCTTCCTGGACACAGCCAACATCATCTACAGGTCACTATTCTAACTAAAGTGGAGGGTGGTCGTGATCATAGACGTGTGATTGAACAGAGAATCATCTATCGCCTCGGTACAGTACGTCCCAGGGGAATAAATGTTAAACAGAATACCGTAGATAAGTTATTTTTTTATGTTCACTAATCATCAGTTGTTTTTTGTTTTTTTTGTTTTGTTTTTTGTTTTTGTTTTTTGTTTTGTTGTGTTTTTTTTTTTTTTTTTNTTATGAATTGATTCGTAATTTCTGCATATACACCTAACGTCAAAATTGTTTTCTATCTAGGTCATGTCTTTGATGTTCTAATTACATGTTTTAAGTTGGAGACAACAGAAGTGACGCGTGTCTCGGTCCACGGCGATGTCCTGTTCTTGTGTAATGATGTAGTCGGAATAGTCATATTTAGCAGGTACATATAAGAGCCTCTAGGAAAATGAGCTAAAATTACTTTTTGGGGCTTCTTACGTTCAAGCTTGTAATTTCAGTTACTGTTTATAGCAGGGTCATTTAGACTTGCATCAATTATGCCTGTATCTCGAATGGGTACCCAGCAATAAGTTTAGGTCTCATTAACCAGTTCCGGGTCAACTGGTCCCTCAGTCATAAAGTTCCTAAAAAATCTAAAATTTGAAAAGAGGTTGTTTGAAGTGCTAAAATGTTTATCCTTTCAGTTAGAATATCATAAGAGTACTTTTTGAAAGCTGATTATGTATATTTATTGAGACCACTGTCATATTTGAAGCTGGTGTATGAATATTGTTTTACTGGGTGCCTAATAAGGCCCTGACAAGGACTGAGAAGCACTTGTTTTTTTCAAATGTAAATATTATTGTTTATTTCATATTTTTATTCGGTGCCATTTTGCGAAAAATCTAAACGGTTCATCCCATATTTTTATGGCAGATTTGGATTCCTTAGTTAAAATGCATCAATATGATATACAACTCAAAGGTCAAGCTAAACCTATATGTTGAGGGCAAACAGTGGAAAATATGGCCGATTTAGCCTTGAAGTAAATGGCAATGTCGTAACTAGTATATGAGACCTTAAGAGGCAGGCGTCATCATATCTTTGAATAGGTTTTGCCCTTATTTACCTTAGCAACCATTCATTCTCTTTCAAACAATTGCACTAGCTTGTCAAATTATGGCCTGTTATCATAAATATATGGTTGAAAAATGGAAATAATAATTTATTTTCTCAAAAATGGCCATAACTTAGGTTCACACATGTATTTCATGCTGCAGATCTATTTTCCTCCCTATTTTTGTTTCATTAATAACATTTATCTCCTTCCCTGTAGGTTTTTTAGGTAAATATCAGCCATATTTCTATTTCTGAACACCCATGAAGCCTACATTATACCATTTTGAGAGATATTTATTACCCATTTTGTTCAGTTTATTGCAAAACTTCCTTTTCATACACAATGACTGTGCGCTTCAAATGTGATGTCAAACTTCTCTAAATTTGGTCGCGACATACTGTATTTGGATATGCCAGAAAATCTTAACCGGTTATTGAACCAGTACATATTGGGTATCATTTTACTCGCACAAGTGTGCACTTTCAATTGAAAGAGCAAAAACCCACATTTTTAATACAAGTTGAAATCTTAAGGTCTCATTAACCAGTTCCGGGTCAACTGGTCTCAGTCATAAAGTTCCTAAAAAATCTAAAATTTGAAAAGAGGATGTTTGAAGTGCTAATGTGTTTATCCTTTCAGTTAGATTATCATGAGAATACTTTTTTGAAAGCTGATTATGTATATTTATTGAGACAACTGTCATATTTGAAGCTGTTGTATGAATATTGTTTTACTGGGTGCCTAATAAGGCCCTGACAAGGACTGAGAAGCGCATGTTTTTTTTCAAATGTAAATATTATTGTTTATTTCATATTTTTATTCGGTGCCATTTTGCGAAAGATCTAAACGGTTCACCCCATATTTTTATTGCAGATTTGGATTCCTTAGTTAAAATGCATCAAAATGATATACAACTCAAAGGTCAAGCTAAACCTATATGTTGAGGGCAAACAGTGGAAAATGGCCGATTTAGCCTTGAAGTAAATGGCAACGTCGTAAATGGTATATGAGACCTTATTCTGACATATGTCTCCTTGAGTGACTTACATTCAATCAAATCTCATTGTTGAAGGCTTCATGATGACATCAAGATGAGGAACTAAATTAAAAGCATTTTTCCATTGCCTGGTTTCACCAAGGTTTTGAAGAGACACTTTGTCTTTACGTGTACTCCATTCCTTTCACTGCTTATTTAGGTCCAAATTGTAAAAACTAGAATCACCTTATTTTGTCTATTAATTCATCTTTCCTTTTGAGCAACTTCAAATTCATGTCAATGTTTATATCTGAATAACGTTACATCACAATATAATACACCTTCTATGTATGTGTTACGGAGCAAAATAAGGACACTTTCACCTACATTTGACACATTTGTATGGGATGGTTGGTCAGTATTTGAACAGTATAAGGTCGCTTTGATCTTCAATAGATGCATGACCTAATTGGATTCAATTACTGTAACGGGTGCGATCAGTATCGGTGTGAGGCAGAATCATTTTACCTCGTAAATGCATGCATCTTGGATGGTTTAAGTATATATATATGGACACATGCAGGTCAATGTGATCACGAGCAACGTATTGACGCACATGTATTAGAGGCTGTCTTGAACTTACTGTGTGGTATAAGTATCGTTGATGGCCGCATTGTTACTTTAAAGATAAAGAAAAACAATATGAACGTTGTGTTACGCTTGTTTTTTTACTGTGTATTTGGAAAGACTTTGTTTCATGTGAATTTATCCGATTGTTTAAGAATTGAAGTTTGTCCCTTCTGAAGTGTGGGGTCAGTAAAAAGATTCCCCGTAGGAGAGATGTTTGCTCTATACATACCAGTTTTAGTGAACTTGCTCTTGAGAGAATTCATCATAAGGATGCACTATCATACTTCAAAATTTTAGCATTTTATATTTTTCTCTGTAATCTCAATATATTTTTCTGGACACTTGTTTATTGTGCCAATAACCCATGATTTTATTATGCCTGGTTTTGTTTGTGTTTGTTGTGGTTGTTTATATGTTGTGATTGTCTTCTGTTGGTCTATTTGTCGGGCAACGGATGACAACAATTTAAAGAATACTTTGCTGGTTAATTGTATGTTTGATGACGATCCCGCATCTATGACATGTTATAACATGGCTGTAGCGTTGCTCGACATCTAGCAATGTGTTCGCTCAAACCGGTGCTAGGGGCCATTTCGGACTGACTGTGAGGTTAAAGCAATGCTCATTGTTGCAGGCCTCGTGGTGACTTCAAGACGAAGAACAGCAATAAAAATGTTGTTCGTTGATTGTTTACCACGTATTTGTAGAGACTTTGTCTCGTGTGCATTTATTCCATATCCCTTTATAGATTATACCTATGATTTCTATCATTTCTTTATAATAGTCCATGAAGACAGTAGCTGATAGTATCTGTGACCTTAGTCAAGAAATGGCTAGAAATTATCTAAAAGTGAATTAATGGTGGCTTTGAGTTGTTATTGCTCCCCTTAGGGTCGTTGTCTCTTTGACACATTCCCTGTTTCCCTTCTTTTTCTTAATCTAAAGAATTGCTGTATGACTGTAGATTGTAATAGAAAAATATTAACTCTATTCAAAATACAAACACTGCCTGTCCGTCGGCCCTGAATTACTTGTGTATCTCTGCCGACATCAACTTTTGTAATTATCTTCTTTGCATATGTTTATATTTATTCGAATATGCTTCGAACATAACTGATAATCTAAAAAAAATAGTGATTATTCAACGAAATTATACCATGAAAACGGAACTCATGTTTACATACATATTGGAAACAATGGCAGTAGAATACCGAAGGAACAAGGAATCATGGCAGAAACCCAAGACAAAACATGGGCAGTAGACAATGGAAATGTTGTCAATGGTAAAGTTTTACCTGGACTGGCAAATGGTTTAACTTCTTTAATAATATGGCTTATATAGAATTTAAAATTTTGGGAAAAATTTATCAAACCATTGTTTTGGGGAACTGCCGAGACATGTGGAATAAAATTAAAAAAAAACTTTTATTTGTCACTTCAAAAGGTGATTTTATAAAAAAAACCCATGAAAACATCGTAAATCATCATAGCATGATGGCAAAATGTATCACAGATGAAATGACTTGAATTTAACTCATGTTTATTTCTTTCCAGAGCGTGCACGATATCTGTAACACGTGTAACAACAGTGAGTTGATACATCTTGTATGTTGCAAACATCAATACCAAACTCACGGATATATTCTGCACAACCAAGTATTCTATTTCTCGTCCTAAAGGACACAGGCCGATCACCATATTCACAACCTGAAATATGCATTAAATTTGATAAAGCAGAAGATGAATCACACTTTTTAATTAGTTGTCTAAACTATGCTGTTTAGCGATTGGTCATTTTTGAAAACGTATAAGATAAAAACTGTGGTAACGTAATGGAATTTGATAAATATGTATTTCTTATAAGCAGAAATATTGAAAAACATTTAAATAAACTTAATTTATTTATTAACATTAACAATGAAAGGATATGGAGTAAATGTACAATCTTTGTCAATATTGTATATTTCTTTACTGAGTCAATGTCAACATTGTCAAGCCAACTGTATCATGTGGTTGTACAATACAAATATTGTTATTGTTATGGCAATTCACATAACTTTCTACTCCATATCCTTTCATCGTTGATTTAATTAAATAATTGTATTATTTCCTGTGTACACAAAAACAACATTTGATTGATACTCTCATTAACATACCTGGTATTTGTTGACGAACTCGAGACTTCACTCTTTCACATGCATCACAACAGATTTGTCGAACAGTTGACAAATAACAGCTGATTTTAACTCTACCTTGCTCATCAAATGGTGAACATAAATCGGGATTTTGATCTCCCCATTGACAGCCTAAAAATAATTGTTGATATTTCAAAAGTTTTATGTATAAAGATACTTAATTTGGTTCTGGTCACTAAAAGTGGAAACGTCTTTTAATATTCAGTCTGTCCATCTGTCCACTTAGGCGTCTTTCTGTTTTTTACAAAGTCGTTATCAGCTTTTTTTTTTAGGAAAAGGCGTTTTAAAAAGGTGAATTTTATTAATAATATACATATATACTCTTGAACAATGCTTAACTAATCAATACGTTTTTTGCCTCTCTCTGATTTATACGCCATACGCTATACGCCTACAGTTAATGTTATCATTTCATCTTACTTTGTCCTCTTTTGACAAAGAGACATTGAGGTAAAACAAACACAATCAAATATGCAATATAAACAAGAACGCCACAAAACTAAATTACTAGCAGTGTAATGAACCCCTCAAAAACTAAAGGTATCATTTGGTGCTCCGGAAGAGTAAGCATAATCTGCTCCACGGTTGGCATCCCTCAAATTGCCAATGAAAAGTCGGGTTTTGTCGTTGTCGGTGTTTGTCACCTCGGTAATAAACTCTGACTCTGCTCAGAGATTTCTTATTTAAATTATAAAAAAGAAACAGTATTTCGATTTATCAAACCATGTTGATGACCGTAAAACCTTTAAATGACAATTTGTGATTGAACATAACTGTGGTGTAGAACTGTTTAAGACAGTAAGTTTGCTCTGTTGACAAAGTTTCTGTACAAACTACAGGCGAGAAAATAGCGAATGAATTGTGAAATATGGACGCCACATTCTGTGAATATTATTGCTCCAAAACAGGTAGTGCAATATTGGAAAGTCGAAATCATTACGCTTGTTTTAATTGTGAGCTTCAGACGTCCATGGTTATCAATGTAGTGGTAAAAGTCTAGGTATGATGGTGATGATGGTGTGGTGTATCAGTGGTCTCTTTAATTTTGAGTCCATTCGATTATTAAGATTAAGGTAAACCTTAAATTTAAAATTGTTCTATATAACGAAAAATCAAATTGAAGGACTTAGCTTGCTTATTTTCTCTTTTATGAACTAGCCCTTGTATGAACCTGGTTTCATACAAACAAAGAAACAAATCAGCTTAAGTGGCACACAATAAGTCCCAATAGGTATCCCTGTTATGCGCTGGAATACTTGTCCTCCAAATTCAACAAATATATTATCGATTAAAAATTGCAGTATTGAAATGACATCCCACTACTTATATTTTTCGTAGGAATTAGTGTGGTGTTTAACAGATTAAACTGACATATGAATTTACATCGATACCGATAAATATATTTTTTATTACCGAGGGGACATTTTTAGATATAATCAGGTTTTATCTGTTCAACCTGGGTATGATTTTATTTGCACATAGAAAAATGTCTTCTGTTCTTTCTTGATGTTTCTGATTTATACAAGAACTGTTTAAGTTGAGCTGTGGGACACCTTTTTTTTATCACGTGTCCTTCTGTTGAAAATACATCATTTGTTTTTACTCACCAGCGCTTCTCGGATTGGCTAAAGATGGACATGTATCACAACAAAGACGTTGATTTTCAGGTAAATAACAGAGGTGTTGTTTTTGTCGGATTATTTGACAGCGTGGTGTTAAGTCTCCATATTCACAACTTGGTTGAACTAAAAGAAAACAACATTTACTTGTTAAGCATTTTTATTACGCATTACAAATGTTAGTTTTATGCAGATCATCATTCATTGCTCATATACTCACATCTCCCACAATATGACGGTCCGGAATGATCTTTTACCTCTGGTGAAAATCAATCATGCAAGAAAGAAATTTGATAGGCGGTTTTTCAGCATTCTAGTCAATAAGCAAAGTGTCGTCAGAATTATCTGAATCTGAAACCAGAGGCTCTCAAAAGCCTGTATCACTCACCTGGCTTTTTATACAGTTGATCTCCAGTCTCTCAAACTTTTGTAGCTAGAACACCACCAATATCTTGAACTGTATATAAAGTCTGCTCATGTTCCACCATATTTCTTTGTTGGGCTTTTTTGATAAAAACTTTCTTGCTAAGGACCACTCTCGACACCAGTTTTGAAGTCGAGACATCATTTTGTAAATGGCGGTCAACGAACAATTTTCAACATCGGTTTTGAAGTTGCAACATCAATATCTATTTGGAAACCAAATTTCATTGAAATTGGACAATGTTGAATTTTCCCGCCTTTTTGACAGCCATTTTGAAAGAAAATTGCCGTTAGCAAACAATTTTCAACATCAATTTCTAAGTTGGACATTAATACCTATTTGGAAACAAAATTTCATTGAAATCGGAAAATGTTGAATTTTGCCGCTTTTTTGGCAGCAATATTGAAAATGGCGGTCAACAAACAATTTTCAACACTGGTTTTGAAGTCGCAACACCAATGTCTATCTGGAAACCAAATTTCATTGAAATCGGACAATGTTGAATTTTCCCGCCTTTTTTGGCTGCCAGTCAACGAATAATTTTCAACACTGCTTTTGAAGTCGCAACATCAATATCTTTTTGGAATCCAAATTTTATTGAAATCGGACAATGTTGAATTTTCCAGCCTATTTTTGGTGGCCATTTTGAAAATGGCTTTAACGAATAATTTTGAACGAATATAATAATGGAGGTCGACGAATAATTTTCAACACTGCTTTTGAAGTAGCAACATCAATATCTATTTGGAAACAAAATTTTATTGAAATCGGACAATGTTGAATTTTCCAGCCTTTTTTGTGGCCATTTTGAAAATGGCGGTCAACAAATAATTTTCAACACTGCCTTTGAAGTTGCAACATCAATACAGTCTGAAATCCGGTGGTATTTAAACAATAGAAAATGAGCTCTCGTTTAGAAAAGATAAAAATGTCGATTGCAATGTTTAACTCGTTACTAAGACCCGATAAAAGTTACTTATAACATGAAAATTTATATTCTGTTATGTGCATGTGACGTATCTTAATATTGACAAATGACAATTAAAAAA
>MJUU01042238.1:134542-162613 GCA_002080025.1 Modiolus philippinarum | reverse complement strand
ATTTTCTTCAGAATTGCAAGGTAAGTAGATCTCATCATGCTGATCATTCTAACTCACATCAGATTTTTAATATCTGTTAAGATTTTCGAGTTATTGACCAAAAACAGCAGTATTCCACTATGCTCTATTTTTAGAAACAGCCACCATGTTGGTTAGCCGGCGGAAAAATCGCACATCAATTTGAGAAGCCATACCCTGAAGATGATACATGTGAAGTTTGGTTTTATTTGGCCGAGTGGTTTCAGAGGAGAAGATCTTTGAAATTGTTGACGGACGGACGACGGACGCATAGTGATGGCAAAAACTCACATGGCCTTTTAGACCAGGTGAGTTAAAAAATTAAATTTGAGTCCAAAAGTAAGTCTGACGTAAGAACAAAAGTCAAAATGGTCTACATATTACCAAATTTGAGTCCACAAGTATGTCTAACGTATGTAGTGCCTACAAAAGTCAGAATGATATAAATCTGATCAATGCAAATTTAAGTCCATAAGCAACTCTGACGTACAGCAAGAGTTAACGTCAGAACAATCTTAATCTTATCAAATTTGAGTCCACAAATATATCTGGCTTACCGACAAAAGACAGAATGATCTAAATCTGATCAAATTAAGGGTCCAAAAGGAAATCTTGACATATGCGCAAAAGTAAGACTGATCTTATTCTGATCAAATTTGAGTCCACCAGTAAATCTGACGTACCGTCATATGTCAAAAGGATCTTAATCTTATCAAATTTGAGTCCACATGTAAGCCTGACATAAGGATAAAAGTCAGAATGATCTAAATCTGATCAAATTTGATTCCACAAAGAAGTCTGACATATTCGAAAAAGTAAAACTGATGTAAATCTGATCAAATTTGAGCCGAGAGGTAAGCCTGACGCAAGGAAAAAAGTAAGACTGATCTAAATGTGATCAAATTTGAGTCCACAAAGAAGTCTGACGTACGTCCACATGTCAGAATGATCTTAATCTGATCACATTTGAGTCCACAAAATACGTTGTGTTTGTATATGTATCCAGCTGGAACACCTAAAAACATCCCGAGCCTGATTTATCAGTCTATCCGAAGGGATACTGTGTGTTTTGGGGAGTTAAATTATTGAAAGTACATAAAAAAGATTTAACATGGCATATTCCATATCAACCCGGTTAATATTCATCGACCCATATCAGCCTGAGAAATCTGAGATCAACAATGAAAAGGTCACGCATTTATCTATAGTTATCATTCGAAATAAACATTCACATGTTGAGTTCAGTTTCTTTCCCAACAAACCCACATTATTTAGCTTATATTTTATGGGCTGCTTCCATACACCAGAAGCAAATTGTTTAGCCAATAAAATCAATCAAAACTGGTTTATGCCCCCTTCACATACACGAAGTTTTCTTACGAATCTTTACGAATCTTTAAAATTTTCAAGATTCGTAAAACTAACACAAATGCTTGCGAATAAAACACATTTACGAATGAACTGCGATTTCTTTACCATGAGTTGTGAGTATGAACGACCACTTAACGATTTACTAAGAACGAACATGATGCAGTTACGATAAAAATTTACGAATCGTTACGAATAAATGCGAGCGACATACGAATGCATGCGAGTTATCTAAGAATCCTTGCGAGCATAAGACGAAGTATTGCGATTTTATCCTAGCTTTTACGGATAATCAACGAATTATTTACGATAACTTAACGAGTATCTGAGATTAAGTTACGAATGTTTCATAAACGGCAACAATTTTTCTTTTGGAGTAGCATTTCTTATATAAATTTCAGACTGTTTAACCTCTTGTAGTCTTAAAATGCAAATCCAAGGAGACGAGTAATGTCCTACCACAAAATAAACTCTTTTTTTTTACAAAACAATCCTCGACTTTTTCTTCTACGTCCACAGAGGGGTAAAATGACAAAAATTACATCATAATAACTTTTACATCCTACTTTTAGAAGGAGGATATAACTCAGATTGGCGTAACGACCCAATCTTATTCTCAAAATGATCGCGAAAATGCGTGTTTATCCGTAAATCAATCGCAAAACGACTTTAAACTACTCGCAATCATTCGTAAATAAATCGTAAAAAATTTTAGGAACCATGTCGTCCACGATTTGTTACGAATGCTTTACGATTTATTGCGATCGGTTTACGATGACTTACGAATTGTAAAGATTGGTTTGGGAGCACTATACGGATGAAATAATCGATAAAGATTCGTGGAAATTTATGTAACAATTTTGACATGTCAAAAAATTTTCATGGTGAATAAAAGGATATGGAGTAAATGCACATGAGACAAAGTCTCTACAAATACATGGTAAAAAAAGCAAAGGAACAACGCTTTTATTGTTGTTCTTCATCTTGAAGTCACCATGACGCCTTCAACAATGAGGTTTGCTCATACCTCATAGTAAGTTCAAGACGGCCCTCATGTCCTTACAAGAATCGACACGAATATATGCGAATGTCTACGAGTTATTTACGAATGTCGGCGAGTTAAATACGGATGCATGCGAACGACTACGAATCGATCATTTGTAAGGATTCGTAAGAAACATTCGTGTATGTGAAGGGGGTATAAGAAAGATTTGAATTCTATTTGATGCATTTGATCAAGAGAAGTAGCTAAGAAATAAAAATGACGACTGTTCAAAAATAACAATGATTTATTTAGTTGCTTCTTCTGTAGATAGCAGCCAGGATAATGTAAGCCAAATCTGTCAAGGATTTGTGTGAAAGCACGTGGACCTCAAACACTTGACTGTGGAAGATACCGTAATATCAGTAATGGTCAAATCGCCAAACTTGGTAACTTCTATATGGTTCCTTAAGCAAATTGAGCATTACTCATTCTTAATGTTATGTCACGGCTACATATCATGGATGCAAAATTGTTTATGTAAAGGAAGGTGTAGTATATTCAACAAACACATCTACGATAATACCATAGACATGTTCTCATTAACTCCCTATACCAAGTGCGTCACACAACTCTCAGAAAACCATGGATATATCCATATGACCCCCTTATACCAAGTGCGTCACCAACTCTGATAGCACAATAGACGTATTCTCATTAACTCCTTATACCAAGTGCGTTACACAACTCTGATAACACTATAGACATGATCTTATGAAATCCTTATACTTAGTGCGTCATACAACTCTGATAACACTTTAGACAATTTTCCCATGAACTCCTTATACCAAGTGCGTCACACAACTCTGATAACAACAAAGACATGTTTTCATGAACACTTTATACTGAGTGCGTCACACAACTCTGATAGCAACAAAGACATGTTCTCATGAACTCCTTATTCCAATTGCGCCGATATTGTTATGTATGTCAAAAGTTAAATACAAAAGGAATGACTGTTTTTTCTTCCATAATAAAATGGACTACGTTGAAACCCCATTACAAACCATATCAAGTAAATGTGTACCTCGATTTTTCTTTACAAAAGTACCGCTTACCTCCTCTCTGACGTTCTTTGTGAATACGACATGTTTCACAACATATGTTTCTAGTTCTATTGCTGTAACAATCAAATGGTTCCACATTTCTACACTGATATGACCAGTCTCCGTATTCACATCCTGAAAGATACGATAAAATGTTGGTCTACTGAAATAAACAAAATCTTGGCCTACTGAAATACTCTAAATATTGGCCTGCTGAAATACACAAAATGTTGACCTACTAATATACACAAAATGTTGGTCCACTGAAATACACCAAAATGTTGGCGCACTGTAAAACAAATAAATGTTGGCCTACTAAAGTACACAAAATTATGGCCTACTGAAATAAACAAAACTATTGACTTGAGACATTACATATAATGACGTTAGACAATGGTTTTATTGGCAGATTTGATTCTGAATTCAAGTCTTTATATATTGAAAAAACCTCACTGCTCCAACAAATTGTTTGCGTGAATTAGGCTAATTGTAGTATTTATGAGTGTCAGTGAAACTGTAATAAGAATTTATAGCATATGCTTAGCTTTTCATGCGAACAATTTACGCGAAGGAAATCTGGTCTAGTTTTTTTAAAAGATAATTGGCATCAGCAGTTTGGGGAATAAAGGTTTCGCTTTTTTCATTGCAATGTAATTTGCCCTTCTTTAGCTTTAAAACTACTGACGAATAATCAGAATTAAAAAGTATGTAGTGTTTTTACAAGTCTTTTAACACCAGATATAAAAAAAACACAATTATATATCTAAGTGTAAAAAATTGAAATAGTAACAAGATTAATGAACAAAATTGTAAGGAGCCAAATCCAAACGGCATAGACACAGTTGGTGCAAAACCAAGGAAAATTGTGGAAGTATAAAAATGAGGCCATTGAACAATTTTGCGTGAATTTGATACCTGACAAGCATACTACTTTACACCTTTCACTTTTATGAATATTATCATGCTGATATCTGGAGAAAGGAAATCTAAAAACTGAATTCTATCTAATTAAATGGGTTCAGAGAAAACAAAAAAATACGAATTTACGCTATATTTACTATCTCAATAAAAATATTATAAAAACATAAATTTCATACAATTTCTGAAACGGGCATTCATTTTTGTACTAGGCATGAAAATTCAATCAAATATATACTAGTAGTACACGAGAGTTGTGTTTATTTGGAAGTTTTGCATTATTGTTTTATCGCCCTCGTGTCAAGCTCTGTCCTTAGCTGATGTTGTTTTTTCTTTGTAGATACCGGAAGTTATTTGTTCTTTATCAGTATTTTAACATCTTTCGATGTTTGGTTTGATCTGCTTAGAACACAAGCAACCACCTACAGAAACTAATATTACGGTGTTATTTACAAAAATGTGTGACATTTCAATATCATAATACCCATATGTCATGTGTTGGGGGGCTGGTTCAGAAGATTTACCTATTTGTACTTATAATACAAGTACACATTTTTAATCCAAAGGAGTGATATTACCGTTCAACTTATATAAAGCATTGTTTGTTTGATTTCAAAACTGATAGGTGGCTATCTGACAGAAACAATTAAAGGATATTTGGGAAATGTAAATGAGACAAAGTCTCTACAAATAGATGGTAAAATACAGCAATGGAGCAATGCTTTTATTGTTGTTCTTCTACTTGAAGTCATCATGAAGCTTTGCTTTAACCTCATAGTAAGTTCAAGACGACTCGTAGCACCGGCTTGGGCGGAATCCCTTGCTAATTGTCGGACACAGTAAAAATGAATCCTGAAATAATGCCAAAAATAATGCAGCACAGAGATACTATACAGAATATGGCACGCGATAGTAACAAAAATGCGGTATACCTAGTATTTCGAACTGAAACTAGGGGTTTTCGTGCGAAATACTAGGTATACCGCACGTTAACTAGGGGTTTCCGATCGGTATACATAGTTTTCGACGAAAACCCTAGTTACAGAACATATAGGAGATATAATCTAATGTACGAGGTACCTCTGTTTGTTTCTTTTTTCAAAGTCAGGCATCTTTCACAGCATTCCCGTGATACTCGTTCATAATTATAACAAATGAACGATCCCAGACTGTTGATGGCTTCAGTACATCTCATGTTGTTTATATAAACCTGATATGTGTCTGTCGGACAAGTCTGTAATGGAAACGATACACTTATATTGCGACAATATACACGGGTATAGATAACTAAAAGGTCAGATCTAGGCAACAACGTGTATACAAACAAAATTCGATTTCTTTTTTAAATTTAAAAGACATGTTCTAAATGATGATAATCGGTGTATTGATCAATTTCGTTTCCAAGGCAGATAACAATAAGCAATAAATGGATATGGAGTAAAAGCAAATAAGACAAAACCTCCACAAATACGTGGGAAACACTTTTATTTTTGTTCTTCATCTTGAAGTCACCATGAGGCCTTCAACAATTAGCTATGCTCATACCTCATAGTAAGTTCAGGACGGCCTTAGCACCTGGTTAAGCGGAATACATTGCTGGATGTCGAGCAACGCTACATCAATGTTTATTATGTCATGGAGACGGGATCATCAACAAACATAAAACATAAAATAGCAAAGTATTCTTACAATTGCTGTCATCCATTGCCCGACAAAAAACCAATAGAAAACAAACACAACGTTTTAACAACCACAGGGCACTCATGGAGTCAATAGTGAAAACTTGGCATAATAAAATAATGAGATGTGGGCACAATAACCAGGTGGTCAGAATAATAATTTTGAAAACACTAAAAAATAAAAGGCCAAAATTTGAAATTATGATAGTGCATCCATATGAGAAATTCTGTCAGGAATGTATATATAGCATACATCTCTCGCACGGGGAATCTTTTTACGGACTCCACGATCATTATAGTTTTAATCATAAAAAATTTTTATATATGTTTATTTTTCAACAGTTATTTTTTCCTTAGAGTGACTTCAAAGTATCAAACTTCTAGTTAACATGAGTTCTGCAGATGGTCATTTTGACAACTTTTGTCTCTTCGGTGGTGATAAAATCAAACCCAGTACATAAAGTTTATAGAGAACAAATTGTCACTTTACTTTGCTGCCTAATAATGCAGTTATCTAAGTCAGCTCTTTGAACGTAGTTCTGTGAATTATTTATGATGTAAAGAAGTTGAAGATTTTTTTCAAACCAATCTGGCGGCAACCCAAAAGCATAATATGCAAATTAATTTCTAAGCTGTTTTTCTTGTATCACACTTTTTTTTTGTTTGTTAAAAAAATCTTACGAATTGCAGCGAAAGATGTGAATTTAAAACACTAAATGCACTTAGAGATGACATTTATATGTATGTAGTATATCACATAGGTAACAAATTATCTATTTTTCTGATTATTTAATTCCTGCAAAGATAACATATCGCATCTTTAGCAGCAAGGGATGTTTACATATATTACAAATATTGCATAATAAATTCTCTAGAATCGTGAATAAGTAAACACGCAGTTGGCACAACTTTGACAATATTTTCCTCTTGACGAAAGTAACTTATTCGATTTCTCGGAAATCATGTGATATAATTTGATGTACTTGATGTATATACTCTCTAGTGGTGTACTTGACCTTGAAATAATTTCTCATATATATATTGATACACTATCATAATACCAAATTTTGGCGTTTTAATTCAATGTCTTTCTGACTAGCTGTTTGTAGTGGTATGATACCGCAATCTTATGGTTTCATTATGCGAAGTTTTCTTGCAGTTGACCTGATGAGTGTCTGTGTTTGTTTATTTTTTGTAATTGTCTTCCATTGGTGTTTCTGTCGGGCAACGGATGACAGTAATTGTAAGAACACTTTACCAGTAAATTTGCCATGTTTTTTTACAATCCAACATCCATTTGGAAATTTTGATGTCGTGTTGTTCGACATCTGAAAATGAATTCCGCTCAAACTAAGGACCGTCTAAAACTTGCTTTGAGGTATGACAAGAACTCAACGTTGAAGACCTAATGAAGATTTCAAGATGAAGAACAATAAAAGCGTTTTACCATTTACCTGGTCCTTGTAGAGACTTTTTCTCATGTGTATTTTTCTCCTTATCCTTTAATTGTTTTTTTTTTCAGACTAGCGCAGGCATTCTTTACCGTTTTTTTCAGACTAGCGCAGGCATTCCTTACCGTTTCACTCAGATAAAAATACATACAATTTACCGGGATATTGGTTAAAGCTTACCACAATTTTATACAATTTACCGGGTCACAATACAAAGCTTACCGGATCATTTAGGAACAAATTCATTCAGTCATTAGATGTAAATCACCGGGTCAATTTTAACATCCAATATACCGGGTCATTTAGTTAAAACGTATCCGATCACTATACATAACCAGGTCAACATCCAACTCACGGGATCATTTAGATAAAACTTATTCGGTCACTGGATATACATAACTGGGTCAATTCTTACATACAACTCACATGATCATTTAGATAAAACTTATTCGGTCACTGGATATACATAACTGGGTCAATTCTTACATACAACTCATGGGATCATTGAGATAAAACTTATTCGGTCAATTCTTACATCATACTCACATGATCATTGAGATAAAACTTATTCGGTCACTGGATATAGAATAAGAATAAGAATTTTTATTATGCTAATCAAGACCCCATAAAGGGCATCATAATACAACGAAAATTAGACATATAATAATAGACCACTACTGGTCAGCTATGGCAATGAAGGGCAGGACCAGAGCCTGACACATTATGCTGGGTCATATTAATAATCTATACTTCAAAGATGACATTTACAATAAGCAAAATATTACAATGAAAATCATTCATTTGGTCTCCATTTCTTTCTTATTTCAAAACACTCTTTAATAAAATTACCAAGATGTATCAGAGTTGGTAAATGTTCATTTGTGAATAGCCAAAAAAAATTTGTATTCTGTTGTTAGATTTTTAAAATTTGGGCAAAAAAGATAAATTTTACAAAACAGTGAAATTCTCTGTTTGTTATACAATGGTTAACTAACAATTAAATGTCATCTTCATCTTCATTTAAAGTGTTTGATAAACAGTAGCGACATAACTTTGGGGTCTCTCAATGTAAGTTTTGCTATATCAATCCTTTTCTATTCTTAAATCATGAACACTTAATCTCATTTTACATATTGCTCTTCTAATATGAAAATCTTTGGTTAAAAGTAAAATCCTTCTTAAGATTAAAATAATTTTCTAATTTACTGTTGCCCTGTGATAGGATTTCTGTTCTTTTATTTATCCAGGACAATTTAAAACTAACTTTCACAAAGTTTACATTTTACCAACTTGACCAATTTGTTTAAAATTGCATTTAGATGGAATATGTTAAGTGTTCCAAGTGTTTGCTGTTTTCCTGTTTTTGTAATTCCAAGGATATATCGAATAAATGAATACCAGCAATTAATATTTTCACGATCTAAAAACTTATTACAAACATATGCATCATACAATAACCCATCTTCCATTTTATGAAGCCTTTGTGCATATTTAATCAAAGATAAAATTACTGAAAAATAGAGAGGAAATCTAGCAACCTCTGATAATATTGCCAAATTAGCAGACTCTTGTTTTACCCCAATATATTTCAAGTATCTAAATAAACATTTATATAGATAAGCCCAAACAAGTAGTCACTTTTTTCTAGCAAGCTGCCGAGTTAATTTGCTTTAAACATTCCAAAGATTACTACAATACATTAAAATGGGTTTAATTGTGTGGTCATATAAGTGAATGGAAGTTGCAATACTGGGATTACAAGATAACATTGATTTCTGTAATTTGAAAATTGCCTTTAATGATTTCTTATATAGCTCTTCTTTCCCATGATGAAATAGACCACTGGAAGAAAAAATATTTACAGGTATTTACACATTCTGTACCTTCATTATTGAATCGTACAACTTCCCTCAAAAATTTACCAGGTCGGTTAAAAATTAGAATCTTTGTCTTAAACAAATTCACATCTAGACACCAGTCAGTACAATAACAATGCAATTTATCGGGTCGGTTTTGAAGACCTTGTTTACTGTTTGATAGCAAAACAATGTCATCAGCATGCATAAAACAATCAACTCTATGATTGTTAATATCAACAGGATCTGGTCTTGATACTAAGTATAAAGAGGTTAATCATTTATAAAAAGCTTGAATAAATTGGGACTTCAAGCATACCCTTGTCTTACTCCGACAAGCGACATAAATGATGGGGTTAATATATCAAAAAATTTCACACACATCTCATTCTTACTAAACATATCTGTAAGAATATTATAAAATTTCCCTGAAATGTGATTTTTTAATAATTTATATTTAATACCAGAATGCACAACTCTATCAAATGCCTTTTTGAAATCTACAAAGCATGCATAGACTTTTCCTCCTTTTTTGTTGATATATTTATCTAATATAGTTTTTCAGACGAATATGTGGTCAGATGTTCTACTCTTTTTTGAAAATCCAATTTGATGAGGATGAATAATATTTTTTTTCTCCAGATGAGAATCACACCTCCTATTTAGAATACTATATTTTACCGATACATGAATTAATAGCTATCCCTCTAAAATTTTCAGGTTTGCTTGGATTCCCTGATTTGAAAATTGGGCTTAAATAGAATAATGACCAATTGCTTGGATAATGTCCAGAACACAATATCAAATTAAACAGTTTACACAAAACTGGTGACAAAACACTGCTCCCAGATTTAAATAATTCACTAGGAACACCATTTATCCGTACAGCTTTATTATTCTTTAGTTTCCTTTTAGCATCATGCATTTCTTTGATTTAATTTAATGCTTTATTTATTTAATGAGGATGACAAACAATTTTCTTAAATTGTTATTTTGTAATCTAGTTCACAGAAAGTTGATATACATAACTAGGTCAATTCTTACATTCAACTCACCGGATCATTTAGATAAAACTTATTCGGTCACTGGATATATATAACCGGGTCAATTCAACTTACCGGGTCATTAGATATAACTCCTCTGTTTGGAATGTAATTCGAACTTCCTCCGTATACTCGCTCATTTCGGTTATAGAAAGGATAGGTTCCTCTGCTCCCTACGTACTGAACCCTTGATCCACCTGGATAATAATTGCCACCACTTCCAACATATGGGGAATACTGAGTTCCTAGACGGTGATGTGGTGGTCTGTAACGGTATGCAGTTCTCACATCAGGTCCAGAATATACAGTACTGGTATATCTATATCCTGTTTCTGGCCGAGAAGTATCACGTGAACTACTTTCTTGTCTTCTAGTTGCTGTTCCAGAAGAGTCAATATGACTTCTAAACTCAATTTGTGGATCACTTCCTATTGTCACCGTACCGCCAGTTGATCGGGATTGATAATCGGTTTGTTGTCTTGGTGATTCAGAAGCAGTGACGTATCTGAAACTTCCAGTTCCTGTATAATCTTGTTGCTCATCACCCCCTCGCTCCGCTCTATGAACTAAAGGAACCCCGTCATCACTTGAAGGACCAGTCAAGGGTAAAGGCTAAAAATAAAATTGCATTTCGTACAAAATTCGCAAAAATGAAAATATACTCACATTAAATACAAAAAATTACAGAGAATTGCTTTAAATTGAAGTTCTGTAGTTTGTCGTTTCGCCAACTTATGTTTGAAAATTAGCAAAAGGTATCATAATAATGCTATTAGGTAATGTTGAAAACGAACAAAGCAATAGTGATAATTCACACAAGAATGCAATATGAAAATGTAACAAGAACGGAGTTCCTGGGTCCCCCGCCGGTCAAGCAATATACATGTACTAGTATTGCAATATTTTCAAACATTCAGGGCTGTTCCAGAATTAAATGTGTGGGAATACAAAAAGTATCGGCAAAGACTGGTGTTTTAACTTAACCAAGGTATTAGTGGTAAAAACAGTCAATTTTAAATAAAACCGAGTCATAATTTTAGTCAAAGTCTCATAACTTTGTCAAAAAGAATCAAGTGAGGCTGGTTTTTAAACTTGAGCAAGGTATTAGTGGTATAAACATTTGGTATAAATTTCATGAGAATCCGTCAAAATTTGTAGGCATGAGAGTGCTTACAAACTCAATCTCTGGCTAAAACGGTGTCGTTATTTAGGTCAAAGTCCCATAACTCCGTCAAAAAGTATCGACCGAGGCTGTTTTTTGAACTTGACCAAGATATTAGTGGTATAAAAAATTGGTATAAATTACATTAGGATCCGTCAAAATTTGTAGGCATGAGAGTGCTAACGAGGTCAATTTTGGGCTAAAACTTTTTTTTTGGTCAAAGTCCCATAACTCCATTAAAAAGTATAGACTGAGGCTGATTTTCGAACTTAACCAAGGCATCCGTGGTATAAACATTTGGTAAAAATTTCATGAGAATCCATCAAAATTTGTTGGCATGAGAGTGCTTACGAGGTCAATTTTTGGCTAAAACAGTGTCGTTATTTTGGCCAAAGTCCCATAACTCCGTCAAAAAGTATCGACCGAGGCTGATTTTTGAACTTGACCAAGGTATTAGTGATATAAACATTTGGTATAAATTACATGAGAATCCGTCAAAATTTGTAGGCATGAGAGCGTTTACAAGGTAAATTTTTGGCTAAAACGGTGTCGTTATCTAGGTCAAAGTCCCATAACTCCGTCAAAAAGTATCGACCAAGGCTGATTTTCGAACTTGACCAAGATATTAGTGATATAAACATTTGGTATCAATTTCATACAAATCCATTAAAATTTGCCGGCTTGAGAGCGCTTACAAGAACGTGTGACGGACGGACGGACACACAGACGGACGGACGGATGCCCGGCATTTCTATGTCCCCGCTCCGCGTTGCGGCGGGGGACAATAAGCAATTCTATTTTTGATACGGACCCTATCACGATAAGTATCAAATGAACACTGAAGCGAGCTTTTGTGTAGTCACAGTGATAAAGTCCGTATCAAAAACAAAATGTCCTCATAACCCCGGGTCTGCACCGGTTAATATAGCCCATTTCAGTAAGTGTTGTTATCTTTTCCTGGATTTGAACATTCCTATCAAATGAAGGTACATGCACTCTTCGCTTCCGGTTATCACTCGTACGATTAGCTAACAATACACAAATGAAACCCTGAATACATTTTAATTCTAACAAAATCAATGCAATGTCACGGTAAACAATGACCTAATAATGTAAACAGTATTCTGAACTGTGTTTATAGGATGAACAACACTTGCCGTGTTGGGTTGATAACCGGAACTGTTTCATTGCATTTAAATGCCGAAACCGAACAGCAGACCAAAAGATTTTTTGAAAAGGCCTATGCCACAGCACGGTAAAATTATACGGAATCAGTTAAACCATATCGGTTTTTTGAATTTTTGTGTTCTTTACGTACGGTAGTCAAATATTAACTGTTTTATTTGAAAATGTAAAACTGTTTGGGCTATCAGGTAAATTCAGTTATTCGTACATTACTGAAAATAAGAGCATGGCGTTTCAGAAATTCATCTATAATTTGGAGCTTTTCTGGGAATTGCGGTGATGGGCGGAATCGAACTTTCCATACAGATGAATTAAACTTTGGTGCAAACCAGCTTGAAAGAAAATCTTCACCATCCAAAATTGTAGATGCCCGTCTATATAATTTATGCATGTTGTGCACGTTTATATGACGAAGTTCGACTTTCTAATTTGATGCTACTCGGAATAAATGATTTTATCAATAATTAAATATTTTAATCAAAAACCACTTTTTGAAATTCCTTTATACATGTAACTGTGACAACTTTTTAAGTAAACTTTTTTTCTTTATAAAGAAAAGCTCCGTATCTTTTTTAATTAAAATCACTAAGCAAATTGAAAATTTTTATATTCCGGTAATTCCGACGTAGTGGCATAATCGGTCAAGATGAAGAACAACAATAAAAGCGTTGTTCCTTTGCTTGTTTTTTACCATGTATGTGAAGAGACTTTGTCTCATGTGTATTTACTCCATATCCTTTTATTCACCATCATTGTGATGATCCACGGAATTTCATTCAAAGTTTCATTTCTTTATTACTCGGTATAAGTAGCTATGTTTGCACCGATTTACCGACCACATTGTCAGACAATGATTACGTAATATCTACATGTATATAAACTTTACAACGCTCCTGGTAAATATGTTTTATTAGCATAATCGCATTTTTCATCTGAGTTATCTTCTTGTTTCTTGTATCTGTTTTTCTTTCTTCAGTAGCTCTTCAACAGTAAAAGATTTGACAGATAAATTAATGAATAAAAAACAAATAATTAACTAGATAAATAAATACAGCTATACCTGCAATTTACCTTCTAAGTCAAACCCTTACCCTCCAAGTCAAACCCTTACCCTCCAAGTCAAAACCTTACCCTCCAAGTCAAACCCTTATCCTCCAAGTCCAACCCTTACCCTCAAGTCAAATCCTTATCTGCAAGTCCAATCCTTACCCTCCAAGTCAAACCCTTACCCTCTAAAACAAACCCTAACCCTCCAAGTCAAACCCTTAACCTCCAAGTCAAACACTAACCCTCCAAGTCAAACCCTTACCCTCCAAGTCCAAGATTCCTGCAATTTAGAGTATTGACTGTCATAAATTACAGTGATCCCCGAACGTTAGCACAGGGTGTAATTTTTCTTTACATTTTTGAAATTATCGATAGTCACTATTTTTACAAAAAGAAATTTTAGGATATATTGTTCTACCTTTTTGAGACTTTCAGTAAATTTACCAAACTTTGAATAAAAAATGTTGGAAATCCAATACTGGTTGTATATTTTTTTTAATATATGGCCTCAATGCAGAATTGAAAAAAATGGTCTTTGAGATTTCAGGTTATAATACAAAAACTTGAATCAAATATTTTGGAATGTTATAAGTGAAAATGTATGTGCTAACCAAAACAAATTCTTAAAGTATGGTTGCTAGACAGAGTTCCAAATACTAAGTGGTCTTTGACACTTTCATGAATTTTCCTTGCAAACTTGGTTGGATCAAATATTTTTGAAACCAAATTACTGAAAATATTTGTTCTATAATAAAAACAAATTCTTATGAATTGTTGAATTCCAAAAAGACAGTGATCTGTGAGACTATCAGGAAATTAACCAAAATTGAAATAACATTTTAGAATTCATAATTAGCTATCAGATTCTTTGCTAAAATCTCCAAAACTACTAGTCTGACATTTTCAGAAAATTTACCAAAGTTAGAAACGGAATAAAAAAATCCGAAAGCGAAATGCGCATCTACAGCCTCTTCATAAAAATTCTATAAATCCAAAAATGTAGGAAGATTTGCATCACATGCCATTTACATGTGTCAAATCCACATCTGTGGGAATTAGTCAAAATCATGGGGTCTCTTGTTTTCACTAAGAACAAAGAACTTGATGTACTATTGTCAATGTGTTCTAAGGTGCCCCGTTCTACCACTATAATGTACAATGTATTAAAAGGTGACAATAAGACAGATTTTTCAGTGACTAGAACTATTTATATTTCAAAGCATTGCATGTTTTCAGCACCCTGAGTATTTTTTTCAATTATTGCCAACGCATAAATGAGCAATTATTGTTTTTGTTTCAAAGGTAAATATCTTGTGTAACAGAATAATTATTTGGCATCTCAATCAGCATGTAACTTCAATTATATCCCCTCTTCAAAGTTCATTACAAGGTAAAGAAACTGATCGGTCCGTGCAATCAGACACGTTTTGAAATAAAAAAGATTATTACCTTGTGCAGTGCGTTGTACATGCATTCATGTTATACTCACTGGAGGGTCGTTCCCGTCAATACTTCGCTTCTGTCTATTCAAGTCTTTCAGCTGGAAAATCGACTCTGAAATGAAAAATAAGCTTAACAGTTCTTGTACTTTTTGTTTTGGGATAAAAGTTCAGGGATACTGTCTTTAGCTAGTCCGTCCGTCCGTCTGTCTGTCTTTTCGTCCGTAAAACTTTCTTGCGACGCAAACTCCTCGTACACTTTTAGACTAAGGGTATTTTAGTTTTTATAGAGTTTTTGCATATATGCTCTAGATGCGCAATAAGCTTTCGGATTTTTTTATACTGGTCTTGTTTCAAACAAGAGACCACAAGATGTCAATTTTGACATATGTACAATGCTATGAGAACTCCTTCTACATTTTTGGATTCAGGGGTTTAACTTTGTTACAGGGTTGTTGTAGTCTGTAGATTCTTATATATACTTTATTGTATAATAATACCCTTAAGGGTTAGATCAATACAAACATATATACAATGTATATGACAATATCTTCAACATAATTCTTAATACTTTGAATTCCAAAAAATGTGATTCCTGGAAAATTTCTTGAAAGTTTCAAATACCACTCTTTTTTTTTTTAGAATTGTTTTTCAATTAGAACAGACGTTTTAATAAAATTGGATTTCAAGAATATTTTGATTCTGATTTTGGTAATTTTTCTGGAAGTCTCTAATACCACTTTTTTTTAATTCTTTTTCTCGTCGATTTGTTAATAGTACAGTGTGGTTGTTTGTTGTGTCTGGTAAACATATTACGCGGGATTGTATCAAGCAGAAACTTAATGAGCCCCAAAATACATACTTTGTAGTCAAGCCGAAGAATTGGTTAATACGACGTTTATTTTCAAAAATAGTATAATTTAACTATAATATAATTACATGGGCGTCTGTTAAGTGATATTTTATTGGCATACCTGTCCGTGAACTTCAAACATGATTAACAAAACACGCGAGACTTTGTGGAAATGGGTTTCTAATTGGTAGCATCGTGTACAACATTTTTAACAAGCGGGAAGACGGCAAAGTTCTTTTTCATAATTAAGAAACTTGTAACAGACATAGAAACCAGTGTCACAATTTAACATTCAAATATACATTCAGAAATTATAGCCATTGCCACCAGCATGAAGACTATGACATAACCATTCCAAATCTAATACGTTTTTGAGAATTTTGACGGGATTGATGACACCGAAGCCGGGCACTGGAAAACAAATGTAAAAATTCCACCAAGTTTTCGATTCCATTGTATTGTCTGACAAGACTAGAAAATCAGTTGCAGATAAAATGAATAGCATCTTTGGATTTAAAACCATTTCGGCATAAGAAGTTCAAATTTCTTTTTCATGTAAGAAATGAAAATAAATCATACTAAACATTTCAGTGTTATTTCATTGCTTGGCAATAAACATCATTTCATACATCTTATCTGAATCATCAAAAACATGTATATAAATTATGGTTGTGGAACTCGTACTAAATTTAAGTTCGCCTAAACAAATCTCGGGATGTATATTTGGCTTTTCATATGGATACACTTTGACGTACAGTTTCCAAAGAAATGACTTAAATCTGAACAAATACCAATTCTACCATTTTACCTTGCATAAACACATCTCAGATAAAGGCACACGTTTTCGCTAGGAAGGTTTACTTTCAATTGTATAAAATAAAAGGGACAACAGGAAACACTTACAGTGGCTGATAATTATAATTACATGTCACAATCTGATAGGGAACTACACAGGAAAAACACAAATTAGAAAAAGACAAACGTTAACAACGATAGGAACTCGGGACAGCATGACTGGTACCGGCACTAGCAAGAGCCAACGGTAGGGTTAAACCGGTTTATAGGTAGTATCAAAATCTCCCCTTTATCTGTCCCTTCTCCCTATAGTATAATAAACATGCGAAAAAAAACCAATACAGGTAGACTACTAATTCCATGACCACAATCTTGAAAGGAGAGAAAATGACAAAACGTAATTTAGAAAGATGGGTCAAGGGGTGCTCGCCGCTAAACTGCCAGCTAGCTCGAGGAGCCTAGTCTGCTGGTAAAACACTGTTGCACTACGGAAGAAAATCAAACTCAAAACTTCCCGAAGGGTTTGGTCAAGAATCATTATAATGATAATAATAATAATAATAATAATAAGTTTATTACCAATCATGGATCCCGAAGGATATAAGAATTTACAGAGTTGACTACTTTTGTACATGCTACATTCACACATCTCTCACAACACATACGCCTTGCAAACACTTTCACTCATGATTATATTGATTGATGACAGAATTGACTCATTAAACAACATGTCAGGAGGGAGGACCAGCTAATTAAATCCAAATATTAACGTGTAATGAAATGAAAATATTATCTTTTAATTAAAAAAAAATCAGATAGATCTAGTTACTTAGATATATCCATCAAATCCAAATTAAAAATTTGGAACTAAATATTTAAATATCAAATATCAGTTTGATCTACTCGTGTTAGTCTTTTCAAAAAGCCTTCGTGAATATATTCTTCTAACTTGTTCATAATTTCAATATTTTCGTTATTCATGATCCCAAAAAATTTGTCTACATTAGATAATTTAGGAAAGTTCATTGTTGTATTAATAATAGTTTTAAATAAAGAAATTCTCTCATTCTCATAAAGAGAACATTCCATTAGAAAGTGAAATTCACTTTCCACTGTATTACTGCTACAATGTGTACAGAGTCTCTCACCCCTCTCTATGTTAATAAGTTTACCCTCTGGGCTCCTTTTCCTTTCGTATCTTCCTGTCTCAATTCCTAGTTTATGAGCACTTATTCTAAATTTGGCTATTGCTCTTCTAAATGAAATTTTTTTAGAGACAGGTACTTTTCAAAGCAAAAATTCCTCTTAGTCAAGTTTCCCGGAATTGGATTTCATATAAGAATCTCTGACTTTGTGCCATGTATTATTAAAATTTAACTTAACATGCTTTTTCAATTGTATTTTAAAGATGGAATGCTTACATGATTTACAATGACTGAGGTCGATACCAAGCTTATTACCCAATGAACTTACAGTGGAAAACCAACTATGTATTCCCTTTTCGTGTAATTGGATACGTACTCTCATTGAGACTCTTGAATAGAAGAGAGTTCACTGGTTGGATTTGGACTGTGTGCCAGAACAAAAAAGAGACACTATTAAGTCTGTGTAAAGAGGAATCCTTCCAAGCTCTGAAAGGACTGCTATATTAGTACTTTTTTATTTACTCCAAGCAGATATTTACAAAATTTGGCATTTAGTTTCTCAAATTCCCAGTCTTTATATATATCATATATATCAGTATTTCTATGTAGAGATGAGCTTGTAGGTGTGCCCCATACTTCTGATCCACATAAAACAATAGGTTTAGTCATGTGATTAAACAAATGTAAAAAGTACATTTTAAATCTTTGTATAATTTATAATTGGATTTGAATGCTTTATTATATAGCTGATGTCTGGCTTCATTGAACTTTCCCGAAGACGACATCCATATACCTAGTTATTTATAGTGTTGGACACTCTCTAGGTTGCAGTTATCAACTAAAAAATATTCTTCATCAATTTATCAGATTTGTTGAAAATGATAACTTGAGATTTTTAAGTGTTTACTCTTAAACACCATTGTTTGCAATATTTTTCTAATAAATGTAGTTTTTCTTGCAAATGACACGCATATATTTCAGTAGACCTCGCGGTATCAGTGAGAGGCCAGTATGTGTGTAAAATATCAGGTTGCTAGATCTCAAAGCTAATTTTACGGATGCAAGCAGAGTATCTTGTCGATATCCACTATTACGTTGAGAATGTAGGTTACGTCCCAGCTTTTCTGGATCTTTAATCAGTTTTTGGAATTTTTCAACAACATTTCTGTAAAGCGTGGATTAGAAATGCCCATAGTAATAAGCTGTTTGCGAGTAACGCCATGTTTGGATATTAAATGCTCATATCTCTAGGGGGACGACCATTTGATTCTGAGGGGGGGGGGGTGGCAGTTTCAGTCGAGCCAGATTATTTATTTTCAAAATTTTGCGGGCCAGAATATTTATTTTCAATAATATCGTACGAATAAATCTAAGGTCAGATTATTTATTTTCTTGGATGTGCAGGCCAGATTATTTTTTCCAACTTTTTCAGGGACAGAATATTTATTTTCAAAATCTGCCAGGCCCCTCCCCACTCAGAATCAAATGGTCGTCCCCTAATAAAACTTCTTGAATATTTAGCACTTTTTTACGTCGAAGTTCATATTTCAGCAACTGTATTTGATATGTCATTATCTGAGAAAAATAAGGTCACTTTTGCCTACATTTAATTCTTGGGATACACTTTTGCCTACATTTATTTCTAGGGTGACTTACATTTCAGTTGTCATGGAATAACTACTGTATGCTTTATACTTGCTCCGGCCAAGGATCATGAGTACAAAACTATATAAACC
The DNA here is from genome assembly GCA_002080025.1 of Modiolus philippinarum. Taxonomy (NCBI): domain Eukaryota; kingdom Metazoa; phylum Mollusca; class Bivalvia; order Mytilida; family Modiolidae; genus Modiolus; species Modiolus philippinarum. Next base: position 142,830 of record MJUU01042238.1, on the reverse strand, counting down.
AATAGTCAGCAGATATCAAGCTCATTCAAAGCTTTTGTAGATTCCATGAATAAAAAGATAGACTAGTATTCAAAACCTCATGTGATTGCAGATAATGAAATAAACATATAAAGGTAACTATACTTATTGGGTTTCCCTATGCTTATACTTGTTTGATCACTACCTACCCGGAAATGGCGGGTTAATTTAAATAAACCAAAGAAAATGGAACCTTTCCCTATCTTTATGTTTAACTTTAAAATAAATCCAAGCAATAAAGAGGTTCCTTGTTAAACATTTTTAGGATCAGAAGATTGGAGGATTGGACTCCCTACTTGTTGTGTTTAAATTAACTTCGTATGGAAATAGCAAAAGATATCCTGGACCGACCTTTTTGGGGGATACAGCTGGAGCTGTGTAATGCCTACATGCTGCATTTATTGGACATAAATAAGTAAAGTATTGAAGGCAATTAAGAATTATGAAGATGTTACCTGCAATGGGGCGGATTCATAACTAAATGGGGCGACAAAAAAAACAGTTCAATGGGGCGGCATAAAAGTATACAATGGGGCGGATTTCAAATGAATCAAAGGGGCATATATAACATATAATTTGATAATATTGTCAAGAATTAAATTGAATTTATATAAAATAACAGAAAAGTACAGCCACTTGTCCAGTATTAAATCAATGCTAGAATAACCTTAGAACTATAGCACATTCATATTTGTGTCTGTTTTAGAAGTAAACTTTAAAATTCAAGGCATGTTGTTTCGTTGTTCTTCAGTTTGTTGCCCATAATTGAATCATTTTTTATTATTACAGAAAAATACAATTTATTTTTTACCTATATGAAAGGGAAAATGCTAGAATGTGTAGAGAAAAAATTACATAGTTTTGAGGTAATGATAAAAAGAGGCTTTTTGTCCTCTTGTGTGATCCTGTCTCCTTAGGCTTTGTCTAACATTTGGCCTCAATAACATAGCAAATTGTGTACATTTGTCACCAGTTAGTACATGAACTCTAATTAAAAGTTGTTTTAATGAACAGGTAACAAGAAATATCATCCACCCCATTGTAAACTTTATTTCTGCCCCATTGTATACTTTATTTAAAATCCGCCCCAATGTATGATGGCCCTCGCTGCACCTTTGAGTTATTTTAATGAGGCACTTGTCAATATATATCTATATTCTAAACTTTGAATGTTTATTACGTGTTTCTAAATGTTATACTTTATTATCAAGATTTCCCGGTAAAAAAGAATTCATGTCCCGCTAAGAAGAGATTGCATCTGTATTTTTCTTCCATTATGTATATCTTGAATGCAATGTTTATAGATCAGTTGATATAAATTGTATTAAATTCATATTTTGTCGTTTGGATCTCTTATGGCTGTGACTCCATCAAATTTCCAGACTTCATGTATGTATCAAATCACTTGTTCAATTAAAATGTTTTAAATGGAATATTCAAGAAACTACATTTTTTCAAAGGATATATGTATGATGAGGAAACTCAAGTAATTCAGCTTATTCTTGCATTTCGAGATTATTAAGTTAAATATTACAAACCATTCCTCATTTTGACTGGAGAACTTCCAGAACAGAGGCGATCCGTACATAAACTACACAACCTTTGTTTTGTTGTATATTTTCTGTACTAATATAAGGGGTGGGTATTTGAAAATTCCAAGAAAAGAAATACTTTGTAAGAAATGTAAAAAAATAGGATAAATACCATTTATTATTATATTGCGATGTAAATAATGCCACAAGAAAACACAATTTGATTTTTTAAATCATAAAAAATGAAAATTTTTGTACATTATATGATTAAGATAAAATTAATTATATCCTCAATTCGAACACTTCTTATCAGGTGAACAAACTAGTCAACCGAACTCTTAAATTGTTTACTTGATTTATTGTTGTTTTACGTTTTTTATTGTTTTCATTTTATAATGTCGTATACATATATATGGCAGTAAAAAATTTAGTTGAATTGAAATAAAACAGTTTGACAAAACAATGAGATAGAAGAAATTTTTTTATACGACAATATAAACATTGTTTTGTTTTTGGTCGTTTTAACTTGGATATTGGATGTTGTTTCCTCGACATTTACCCCATTGACTTTTCATATTGGCATATCCAAAGAGTGTTCGGGGCATGATATTTCCTATTTGGAATATTTTTTAAAATTGTTTAGAACTTAGACAGAAATTTAAAGAAAAGGGAAAAATAGCCTTGAAAATGGAAAAGTATAGCTTATTTTTACCATGTATTTGTAAAGAGTTTGTTTCATTTGCATTTGCATTTACTCCATATCTTGAATCTTTTGGACTCAATCCCATTTTTGAAAGCTAGATTTGTTAAACGGCAAGAAAGTCTAAATGGCGAAAAACTAAGCATAATTTTTACTCTGAAAATTTGTATTCATAATATTGTATTTCGCATAATTTTAGTCAACAAGGTCTAGGGAACAACACCCCCTCTCTATTACACACACTTAGGTCCTCAAACACAAATGTATATTTACAGGACATTTTAACTGTTAAAAAGGGGGTAATAGTAAAAAATAAAATCTAAATGTTACATTGAATAAAACAGTAAAAGTTAAAAATACAGAAATTTTAAAATGGACCAAATTTTCCACTGATCAGTCGTCTTTGGCACACAGGACCTATTTATATAATCCTCTTGCCATTCTACCGTTATCATTTCATGATATATCCATAGATTATATGTATCATAAATCTATGATATATCATTTGAACTCGAAATTATTCTTGCGACAGTCATAAACTATATTAAGAATTTACCTCCGATAGCCACATTGGATGACGAGACCGTACAAACTTCTTATTATTAATTTACTTACTTTTTAATTTAAATTCACAATTACATTCCATAAAAACTGTTAAAAGTATGAAATAAACAAACGGTTTGTCACAACAAATAAACATTTTCACTTTCTAAACTTAAAATTCACTTCCATTAATCATAGAATATCTCCATCAACAAAATTCATATGTGTTATATATTGGCTTATTTAGATAAAAGGTTATCTCCTTTGCTCCTTAATTAATACACTTTCCTTAACCACTTTGTAACATATGTAGATGTATATAGGTACTTGACGTAGTCAATGTGTTAATCATCATAAACTATCAGGTTTTCCGTTCTATCATATTGAAACAATTAACAAAAATCAACGAATAATGGTTACCGTAATTCTGTAATATCGGTCAACGGGTTCACATTCTGTTGTATCAGGACATAAACACAACATTTGAAACATATGAGCTGAACGGGCTATCGTAAGCACTCGGGCGTCCGTCGTAAGTTCTCGCTGTATCTTTTTAACCCGCTCCCACACCCCGACGAATGCATTCAAGTCCACCTGCATCGATGAATACTATGTTGCCTTTTGTCGTTGTACAAAACTGTCGTGGACAACACTGAACAACAACAATTTATTAAAGTAAATAATAATAATAAAAATTAAATAAAATGGAAAAATCATAAGGTGGAACTATCGAAATATATATGACTTCTCAAGATGAAGAACAACAATAAAAGCGTTGTTCATGATCAATTGCTTGTTTTCCCACGTATTTGTAGAGATTTTGTCTTATTTACTTTTACTCAATATCCCTTCATTGCTTTTCCTCCTGGCCACTTCAGTTTTACAGAAAATCTGATATATCCAAAATTTGTCACTGCCTGTAATCTTAATTATATCTAAATAACTCAAATAAAAAAAAAAATCTGACAGGGTAAAAATGATCATCATGGTAAAATGTATCCGTCCTTGTAGTTATACGTAAAATGATCACCATGGCAAAATGTATTTTGTTTGTTGCATTTAAACTATAATAGGAGAAAGAGGTTACATGCATTAATAAAAACAAAAACATGTAAGCACGACAAAATCTACCTTTCCTGCAATTTTGAAGAAGGAGTTATAAACATAGTGTAACATAGGACATTATGGGTAATATTGGAAATTGTACAATTCTTGAAAAAATATATCAAGTTTATATTAAGTCGGCATCGTATCATGGTGGTCATCAAACAAATGTACAATAATTATTATAGTACCGATCATAAGTTAAAGTTCGAGTTCGAGTTAATGCTAGGTTTACACCGCCGATCAGATCAACTCGATCAACCAGACCATGCTGTTTTATTCCGATCAACGTCATAAAATTCATTGATGGAGCTAGGTCATGACGTCTACTCGACCTTAATCCGATTAAACACGACTAACATTCGACCATTCTCGATCTCTTTTCGATTCACGCACGACTTATGATCAACCCTCATTCGACCAAGCAGACTTTGTCAGATTGAGTCAGATCATAACCCGATTTGTGCTTGATTAACTAGACCTGGTAGTGAGAAGATCGTGAAATGGCCGAGGGTGCTTGAGTTTTATCCTGTTAGTACGTTTGCACCTGGGTTAACCCGCGATCGCAAACTCGGTGGTCATCGCTGACCCGGTTGTAAACAAAGCGAAAATAAACAACAGGTGTGCTACGAAAAAGGTGACTTTTATTAAAGGTGTTATATTTTTGAAGGTAAATATTATGTATTTCCATTCACATGCTAATAAGCAATAAAGAGCAGAAAAAATACTGAGATGTATTCTACAACAAGGGAGAAATTTACTCTTTAAAGTGATATTCCTCAAATTACGCCATCATTTTCTTCAATTTCCACAGTTGTAAGCAAATATACGGCCAAAACTGGACAAAATAACCTCAATCATTTCTGTTTCATTCATTCTAAAAATTGGGGCACACAAGTGTGTAAATGTAGAGAAAACATATTTTTTTCATATCGCTTGCAACGATCAACTGTGGTCTATTTACCTTGTGATCGTTTAACGCGGTTGAAGTTATCGCTAACAAACTTTTACAGCAAAACATTTCATATGTAATTGACTGCAAAAGTGCTATATTTTTCTGTGTCTCTATTCGTTTTTATTTCTAAATAATCTTCATCAATGCACGTATATAAAATAACGAATGAATATACAACATAAGAATGACGAAAGTTTTTATACACTGAAGTCTAAAAAATGCTAAAGGTAACATTTGCTCATTCTATTAGATAATTTGGCACTTCGGTAAGTTGCAGTCGTCTTAAAGCAGACCGGCGCGTCCTCAGGTAGGTAGGAGGGGGAGGGACAGAACTTTGTCTGCTGGATATTGCGGTCAGAATATGGAAAAGCATGGCCATGAACCATTGTAGAAAAATTCTGTATAGTAATTTAACTGTTCATGCAGTACAAAGATATTCTCTATTCAGTAGGGTCGAAAAGGAGGCAAATCTATTGCCGTTACCCATTCCTTTATTATTCCAGTGGCAATCAAGCTTGTTTCCCTGTTGTCTCAAATCCCTTATTTTTTATATCTAGCTCCGTAGTAAAGGGTGTATAATGTTCTACCCTGGTTGGTCTGTCTGTCCGTCCGTTCGTCCGTCCGTCCATTCAAAACATGTTTCGTCAAGGATTCCCCCGCTTGTGTATGTAGTATTGATATGATATTTGGTTTGAAGGTTTGGTTTGGCGAGTTGTTTCATGTCTCCCCTTTTCATATGCGTCACCCATGTCCTTCCTGTTTTCCGATAGATTTGATTTTGTTTTCATTTTCTTTACAGCCATATATTAAAATTTTTCGTCTATTGGATTTCTCCGCTTATGTACGTAGAAATGGTTGATATGTGGCCTAAAGCTTACAGGCTTGAAACTCATATAAGTTATGTTTGCTGGTAACTCTGATTTTTTTTACATTGTAGGCACCTTTCGTCAAAGAAGTTATTTCTCGAGGATTATATCATTGTAACCATACTTCAGTTGTACCCACACTTGTACTCTGTCGTCAACACGCATTTAAATTAACACTAATTAATCGTCTTACAATTCAAGGTATAACTGGTTGCCTTTCGACTGCATTAACAATGAAGGGATATGGAGTATATACACATGAGACAAAGTCCCTACAAATGCATGGTAATACTAGGCAATGGAACAATGCTTGTTCTTCTTGTAATGTCATGTGTATTTATTAACTTATATGACTGAAAAACTGCTCATCGATCTTAAATCTTTCTCTAAGGCCATCATAATAAAATTATTATGTTCTCATCCAGCCTTTTCAAGTTGTCCTTCATCCAGAAATGAATTCCGCTAAAAGAGGTACCAAGAGCCATCTTGAAATTACTATGCTCACTGTTGAAGGGCCCATGGTGGCTTCAAGATGAAGAACAACAATTAAAGCGTTGTTCCATTGCCTGGTTCTATTATGTATTTATAGTAATTTTGACTCATGTGCATTTACTTAACACCACTTCATTGTTTATTTTGAGAAATTGAGGACAGACGGTCATTTTTTCTTTATTTTTTACTTCTTATAATTATGTAAATTCTGTTAACTTTGAAGAAATGAGCAGTAATATACATGTATAGAAATAAAATAAAAAAGAATAAAAATCTTTACACAGGAAAAAATTATTGAAAGGAGATAAGAATCTGTGAGATAATTTTATTATGACAGAATTGAATAACGGCAATAAAATACAAAGGAACCAAGAATACGTTGGTAACAGATCAAGATGCAAAGACATGGTGAAAAAAAGAAAACCTGAAGCCGGATAAAAAGACGCGATACATATACCAAACATACGAACACTACAAATCTAAAACAAGGATTTGAATGTTACTTTTATAAAGCAGAAGATTTGATTGGTCAAAATGGAATGTTAATTATATGATTTTTAATAAAATCTATGTCCATGTCTATGACACAAGACAAAACTACTACAAATGTATGAGTCTTTAATTGAATTATAATTTGAATATCCAATTGCGTCAATATTGTAATTATTTGAATGCATTTTTGACTTTCATTACCATTGTCTTAGGATATTGAATATGTGCTGTTATGCTTAATATTTAAGAAACATGTTAATATCAGTGTTATTATGAAATGTTGCATCATAATTGTATAAAAGAGCTAGTTCCACGGGGTATTCGCTGTCCCCCTCAATACGGGACTTTCGATTAATTGTTTGACCAGAAAAATCTCAATCCAGGGTTTCTACTCCAAGAGTTCGCTCTCTCATTTTGTTTCCTGCTTTTCCTAAACATTCCAACCACTTGTTCCCTATCCCAGAAGTTGAAAATTACAACGTTGGGCAAGTCTTTTCATTTGATGGCTTCCTGGTTCTGCTCCTGAATAATTCTTTGAAAGGCATCTTCCCTGATGAAATCATCATTCTGAAATCCATTCTACTGAAATGTCATTATTTACTAAGTACTTAATAAAAATAATGTCCATTTGCTTTTCAGTGCTGTGGTTAAGGTTGCTATGCAGGATTTGCCGTTGAAAAACTGTTATGGTGTAGATTACTACTTTTCACACCACTGTAAGCCCACGGAGTTATTATTTTGTTGTTTGTTATGCGACAAATAACCAATAAGATCTGAACGAAATGTCAAAATCAGCTTAGAGGAGAGCCTTTCATGAGGAAGATACTCTCTTGTTTAAGCATCTTTTTAGAAGTTCAAATATTGCGAGATGAAGAACAACAATGAAAGGGTTGTTCCGTTTGCTTAATCTTACCATGTATTTATTGGGACTTTGTCCCATGTACATTTACTCCATATCCCTTCATTTGTTCATCACAAGTTTCTAATATTAATGCATGTATAACTAGATGTTGTCGGAAACGACAGCTATCCCCGCACTCCCTGTTGATACAGAAAACAGTTGTTATACACCATGTACACCCTCGGCATATTTTTTTCATTATTTTTTAAATCTACCTCTTGATAGTCATTTTTGTTACTAAAAAAATTCTAGGATATATGGTTGCTAGGTAGAATTCCAAAAAATAAGTGGTCTTTGAGACTTTCAGGAAATTTACCAAAATTGGAATCAGATATTTTTGAAATCAAATTTATGAAATTGTTCGTCCTAAACTACACAAACATTTTAAGTATGGTTGCTAGGTAGAATTCCCCCCCAAAAAAACTGGTCTTTGAGACTTTCAGGAAATTTACCAAAGTTGGAATCAAATATTTTTGAAATCCAATTGATGAAAATGTTCATCCTAAACTACACAAATATTTTAAATATGGTTGCTAGGTGGAATTCCAAAAAATAAGTGGTCTTTGAGACTTTCAGGAAATTTACCAAAATTGGATCAGCCTTTCAGAATCCTTAGTTATCAGAATTTTGTTTTTTACCAAACACTTGTAAGAATATAAGATAATATGCCAAAATTAAAAAAAAA
>MJUU01042238.1:106446-131928 GCA_002080025.1 Modiolus philippinarum | reverse complement strand
TTTAAAAATCGAAGCGGTAATAAGTGTGAGTTGGTTATATTTCTGATTTATATGACTGCATTATAGCTGTGTTATGTTTTAAGCAAAAAAGAAAAGAAAAGAAATAAAACTCATATTTATAATTTTATTTACGTTAAAAATAAAAAAAAAACTCATATTTAAATCGTAGAGCATGATATGCAACATAGATTAGATTTCATAACAACAACACATTTGTTGCTAGGTTACGGTAATGTTAATTTCAGCTCCGAGTTGTAAATTTAGTAACTGTTGTAAATTTCTATTCTTGTCATCATTTGATGTGGATTTTCGGGTGATTCATTATTTAAAACGTTATTTACACAAAAATATTGTTGAAATTAGAACATAGCTTTGTTTCCAAAGCGAAAGAAGAGAGTCATATTAGAATCTGATACATAAAACAGAAGAGATATCATCACACACATGATATCGGTGGTAACTAGATTTATAGTAGTCTCCGTGTTAGGCTTTAAACCGGCTTCCTGTAGGAAAAATCCGCTTTATTGAAAGTGAAAATGGCAAGCAGCTGCCCGTTGGGTACATCATTTGCCCGGTTCTTAAAGAATTTATTTTTATTTTCTAGTACATGTTAGAAATATTCAAACTACATTTTTCTGATGTTATTTTGCTTGAATCATACTTTGTAATAAGCTTACCAACCTGCTCGAAAGAAACAATATTTTATTCTTCACGTATTTACTTAATTTGTTTCTGGAGTGTGTGTTTATTGGGTACATAGTGTATTCAATTTCAAATTCTGTTTTTTTTTGTGTTTTGTGTTTTGTTTTTGTTTTTGTTTTTAACAATTCAAAACATGTTTATTGCACTTAAGCTGTTAACAATGACTTTGATGGTTACAGCTTTCACCAACAAAGTACCCTGCTATGTTAGTATCTCTATGATCAGGGTATCACATAGATAACATTGTATTTAAAGTGAAACTACACCTTTTCCCAACAATTACATATGTGGTAAAGAATGTTATTCTTATTTCAATTGGTGAAAATCCGACCCGATCTGTTATGTGGTTTTAGAGAAATATACGAGTTTTCTCAAAGCTGGATCACTTCCGGTATCTCAATACGTCATAGATACTTTAACCACGTGTTAATCACATGATTGCTTTTGAACCGTTTGATTGGACAAAAATTTCGCATCATTAAGATCACTACGATGTACCAACTATTGCAATCGAAAGTGTGCATTCAAAATGCAGTTACAAAAATAACTTTGTTTTCTTCCCTTTTGTATATTATTCATTTATTTATTTTTAAATATCCACAAAAGACAATGATGCATCCGAAATGTCTACAAAATCCCAATGAATTGTTTTTCTTCGCCTCACGGTAGATGGAATATGTTGCCATAAAACAGTTACACAAAAATGTAACAAAAACAACAGGTAACATTTCTGATATCACCTCGGGCATTCGAAACCTTTGATGTAGACGGTCACCAATAGTTGTTTATTGCTACTTTCGTTAATTGGATAATTGTTCACGTGTCACCTTGTAGGTGAGAAAACATTGATGATTTGAGAGAAATCATTTACCTGCGATGTTACCGAATGAAGTGAAATACAGCGTGTCGATGCAAAGAGAAAATAAATAAATAAATAAATAAAACTTGATAGAAGTATTAAAATAGATATGAACAAGCTCATTTTCAACATTCCATTTTTAATCTAAATGTCCTTGAATAAAAAAAAATCAGACTTTGCTCACGAAAATTCTCTTTTTGAAAAGTACTGAACGAAAATTTATCAAGCTTTGATGGGCGGATATGACTGGTAAATAAGATTAAAATCATATCGATAACCAAATCGTCGTTATTTTTTACCGATTACAGACCACAAAGATTTAATTAAAATCTATCAATTTAGTCATTTTGTTTGCAAGTTTTCACGCAGAGCGTCTTCCACTCACAGGGACTGCACATCGAAGGCACAATAGTTTCTAGTGGAAAACAGGGACTTGCTCCCGGCCTAGAAAAAAAATTGTTTACTATCAAATATGAATCTCGCAGATTTTTCTCCCGGCCTACAAAAAAATGTTTACTATCAAATATGAATCTCGGACATTTTTCCCCGAGATTCATATTTAATAGTAAACAATTTTTTTATCCCCGAGATTCATATTTAATAGTAAACATTTTTTTTTTTATCTCCGTGATTCATATTTAATAGTAAACAATTTTTATCTCCGAGATTCATATTTTATAGTAAACATTTTTTTCTAGGCCGGGAGCAAGTCTCTGTTATTGTGCCTTCGATTTTGTAACATTTCGATCGCCTGACTTATGTATTCATTTTATTTTGTTTCATTTTATTTTTTTACATCCACAATTAACGTTTACAAAGACAACGTATGATAGCTTCTCCATTACCTTAAGATTTGTGAATTATTTCACAGAAACGATAAACATCATCCTTAGTTGTGTATTCAAACTTTTGATAATTGGTCATGTGTCACCTGGCAGACAAACAAGGTGTAAAAAAGACAGCAGACCGATTTAATCACAATTCAATAAATCTCTTTTATTTATAGGGGACGACCATTTGATTTGGGCGATTTTGCCCAGAAAATTTATTTATTTTCACAAAAATCTCGAACAAGTTATTTATTTTTACCAAAATATCACATCGAATCATTTATTTGCTTTTGCAACAAATAATTTTTTCCTGCAAATCAAAATTAAATTTTTGCATAATTGCCCAAAGCCCCCCCCCCCCTGAAAATCAAATGGTCGTCCCCTTACCAATAACGTAATGTTTTGAATAATTGCATCTACAAAATTTTAGTAAAATGTTAAAAAGACGCATGCAAAAATGTGATTTTACATCATGCACATTACAGCGGTTGTATATTTCTATGCCGCTTTTTACAGCCTTTTCGCAGTTTTCTTGTAAATCAAAATAAAAAAGGCGAGCTCGAGAAAATTAGCACGTCGAGTAATCTGGTATTCTGACGAGTTTTTCGACGGATTTTTAAAATGTTCAACCCCTGAATCAAAAGTAATGTAATGACCATCGTTGACATGAAAAGCGAAGAATTAGTGCATATTTTCCTAAAATTCCACACAAATGGATGTACTTCGAAATGATATTCTTGCAAGCTATGCATTACACAACAACAGATCGTTTCAAACTGGAACATATTTTGCTGCACTTAATACACCTGACTCGTAATTTTATTTGACATACGGTTAGTTTGCCAAAATTGTTAGCTTCACTCAAGTTCTTCGTGAGTTCAAATCAACACTGTAGACATGTCAACTCTTACATGTCTTACTTTTTCATTTCATTTAATATTGATGACATCCAGGCATTATTTTTGCCTGCAGATCACCAGGACGGTTGTTTTATAAATTTCATTTACGTGTTCGACTTTACAAGCAAAATTTTTACTCGGTCGGCCTTTGCCTAAGAAATCCTCACGATCGGCGAATTATGCTGTTGTACACACACTACGTGGACAAAATTATATTCTGATGGAAGATTTTCCTACCAAAATATGCAATAAATATTACATACATAATTGGCCTAAGTTCTTACGGATATTATTAATACATGGCTTGTTCCAGGGAAGGTCAATGCTTTATATTATTTTTCCTTTCGAAAAAAATCCACAGGAATGATATCTCGGGAACACACTTCAGATGTGTATTGACTTATAAATTGTCCATCAAAATTACCTGGACTGCCAAAGACACACCTGTTGTATATTCCGTTCAATCATCAGCAGGTGACCTATAAAACATGTCTCGTGCCAGCGTGTGGCTATTTGACACACAATATACAATCTTGTCATCTGACACAATTTACAATCGTTTGAAACAAACCAGTCTGTTTTTTTATTAAAATAGACGAAATTATGTCTGGATCTGGTGAAATATGCATGCATTAGGATTGATTATGTCAAATCAAATTTATTCCCAAAGAGAGACATAAGTTTTATATTTCTCTGACCAAAACGAGGAAAATATATATTTTGAAAATACTCTACTTGGCTTAAATAAAAATCATGCTATTTGACATAATTGTGTAGTCGAAATGCTGTCTATCTGGCCATTGCAGTTTATTTCCTTTTCTATATATTTCGGTTATTAGTTGCTCATTACTGACCATTCGTCAATCTGTTCAAAATGGCTGTCCCCACAACGATAAAATTTCAATTTTGCATTCGCTTTTAGTACTTTATCTTTTAAAATATGATATTGGTATTGAAGTATTATGAGTATTTAATGCATAAGGAACAACATATCAAATTTTCATTTTTGAGTGAAGTTTCACTTTAACCTCTATCTTCTTCTCCTTCTTCTTCTTTTATGTAAGTCCCTCCTGTCTGGGAGCACTCGGATATGTCCGATAAAATACGATTAATAGCTTAAAATCTAAAAGATCATTACTGACCGCAAATTTAAAACGTTCGTGCAGTGTATATACAACTTATCGTGCTTGGTTAAAAAGTAAAAATAGTATCTATATCTATATCTACTAAAATTCACGTACATAAAAGGTATTATATATAATTAATATACTAGAACCTACAGGTTCATAAAAGGTAAAAAGCATATTATTTGAATATCCAAATAGTAACCCGTATATGTATATGTGTGCGTCATATTTATAAAACATAGGTAATCCATTTAAAACCTAAAATGTGCCTATTCTTTATTAAAAGCTTAACTAAAAAATGTTTAATGTATAATGAGGACAGAAAAATACTGTAACTATCTTTATATTACGATTTGAAAGTACATTGGGTTGACTTGCAAGACACAGAGATTTATCCATGTCATTGAGCACTACTTAGGAAAAATGAAAGGATATGGAGTGAATGTACATGTGACAAAAACGCAGCCGATACATAGAAAACTCCAGTTTATCAAGGACAGGGCTTTTATTCCTGTCTACATCTTGATGTCGCCTGAGACTACTGTCTATACTATAAAGCCTCTTTATATGGATTTGATGACCATATTCTCTAGATTCTATTTCAATGTTCCTAAGAAATACATTGTTGTCTGGCAAAACGTTCTTGCTGGCAAGTATTTGACAATCAATTAATAATTGAGTTATGACTGATTTCTTTGTTGTTGAAAAGGTTCGACCATTTGGTACTTCCAATTTCATCTATGACGTAGCTCTTAATTTTCTGTAGTTGATTTTTTCTGATATCAATATATTCCGGACAGCTTGTAAGTATGTGTTGGAGGTCTTCTGATTCCAGCCTGCATATCGGACATGTAGGATTTACTTCTGCCTTGTTGAATTTTGCCTTAAGGGATTGTAGCATATATGTTCCAGTAAGCATACGTGTCTTAATTGTTGCCTTTCTAACGTTTTTAACTGAGTTTGAACTAGTGTCCCATACATTGTGTATTTTTCCAATTTCAAGATTATTTACCGATAATAATTTTAATGTTGACTTTTCTTCACATTCCTTTCCTTTTTGCGTGCTCCATTACATAGGAGGAAAATATTGTCAGTTTCATATCTATCTGTCTATAGAGGGCGCACCTGTTGTTATTTACATTTTACAACAAATATGGCGACGACAACACCAGGAACTCCAGACCAGTCTGAAGAAAAGGAAAAAAGCAGGAAGCCTAAAGGTTTTTAATGAACAGTTGTTCATTAGAATATTCAGAAATATGTTGCATACTTCTGTGGTAAAATAGTTTTATATGAAATCGGAAAAAAACAGCAAGTTAAAATCAATTAATTTCACATGTTCACCTCAGTCGGTCCCATAGACGAGTTACCAGTTGGTGAATTTTCCCGTAAAATTTTGACGTCACAATATAGATTTTTCAACGTCACAATGTTCAGTGACGCAATTTGCTCCGATTGACCCCGGGTCAAACGGAGCAGTTCATTCATAAAATGAAATAGGAAAGTGGTCTATTACCCGTAATGGAGCAGGCCCGATGTGATTTTTATTATGAGCTTACCAGACCCTTGATTGTAATAAATCCTCAAATTTACATTTTTCCTCCATTTCAGTCCGAAAAGTCATTGTGTGAAATTATCTCCCTTATAAACACGCTACATTGTAATGAGGTGGGCGTCTACTTCATCAGCCATATTTTAGAAACACGCGGTCTGTTGATGGTGCATAGTAACGGCTGGATATTAAGCCTGTTCGGGTATATAAATCACAAAGGAACGATGTATTTAGTAAAACAAAAACATTTATAAAATGAAAGATATCAGTTGGTCTGCTATTGCACATTCAATTGTTTATAGTTGATGTCAAATGTCTTCACTGCGACCACACTAAAATTAACCTGGCGACATTAAAATATTTTAAAAAGGCAAAAAATTACCGAGGGCGGACACAATTTCTGTATTAAAAGATAGCCAAAGGATTAATCTTGAAAAGGAAATATGAAATAATTGATTTCAAAGATGTATATTTCAAAGATCCAAATAACATCCCGTAACTAAGGTGAAATTGAGGGTGGTATCTTCCATTGTGTTCGTTATTTGGCGGTAAATGTTATTTATAAACACTGCCGAGGTACTCACAGGGATCAATGTACCCCATTATAATAAAATTATACGAAATTAATGGGAATGTTTCGAGATTTCTGTATCTAAATATTTATTTGGAACGATAGTCGAATGTTTACTGTTCCATTTAAAACAATAAAACAAACTATAGACAAAAAATCAAATTACGATTACCTGAATGGGCCTCTGACTCTTAAGTTGTAATCATGACGTATATAGGTAAATTCGATTTCATTTCTAAAAATAGAGCCAGTATTGTAGCAGACTCCACGAATTTTGGGGTTTTATTCTGGGAATTTGCATGGAGGGGCGGAAATGAAATTTTGCAAACGTATTGATCAGTTCTTTATGAATCAGTATGCCAATTTTGGAGAAAATCTGGAGATGTATAAGATAAGATAAGATAATTTTATTGACCTAATCAGAGGGCCCATAATGGGCATATACAATCAGAAATAACATACACATTCATTCAACATAATTCATTTGCACATTTCACACTGATCAAAGTTGATTGGACACAATACATATAAAGTTTAATATTAAAACGGGCGGAGAGTATATTTGTATATTTGTGTCATCCAGAATGATAGACACCAACTTCAGTCCACTTAAACCGCAATTTACGCACTCATTACAAACGGCAAACATTTACATTATTTCTATACCTTAATGAAATACACGATTTAAAAAATCATTAAATTTTCTAAGTAGAAACAACTTTTTGGAATTTGTAACTACGGAAAACAAATCTAAGTAGACCTTTTTTGTTTCGTTTAATGAAGAGTTCCATTTCTTTTGTTTAAAACTAATCACTTATCGGCCTGTTTTCAATATAAAATATGCATATTTTTTCATATGACAAGTGTTTTACATCACATTGAAAATCTGAAGCAAGGTTTTGAAAAGTAAATCGCCGGTTTGACAGAGACCAATGAATAAAATCATAACATGCTGCCACGGATTCTGCAAATTAGTATTGGTTATCGACCGGAATTTAACATTCATATAATCCGTAAATGTCCGGAATTGGTTTCAAAATCCTGCATCTGATCATATTCTTCAAAATAAATTTCAAAATGGCCGAAACATGGAGAACAATTTTGAAATCGTGTTTCGAAAAAGAACATTTTTAGCCACTTCAGGAGATATTTGCACAGAAATATAAGATTCATAAGCAGTAAAAATTGATAATGTTTATATATCAGTAGGTATTTCACATGTAAATTGAAATTTATTTTGCTCCATTACGACCAATGGGACCGAGTCATGACCCTCACGGGAACATAGTGAACTGAGGGTTAGGTATCGTATCTAGCCATCGTAGTCACTGACACAGACATCAAGCCTCACTATCAATAGACCGAATTATCTGTCGTTTACAAAGCTACTTTTATCATCCTATGTTCATCTTTTACTGATCTGACTTTTAATTTTTATGCCCCTGTGAATTGAAGATTCGGGGGGCATATAGTTTTTGGTCTGTCTGTCTGTTTGTCCACAAAAAACTTTAACATTGGGTATATCTTTTGAATGGTAAGTGATAGGGCTGTCATATTTTGCATGTGTATTCCTTGTGCATGTTGTGGCAAGACCTTTGAAATGATACCAAAATTTTGGACCTCGTGACCTTGACATATGATGGACTTTTTGAAAAAATAATAAATGGCTTTCATATTTTGCATGTGCATTCTTTGTGGCAAGACCTTTTAATTGGTACCAGAATAGTTGACCTTGTGACCTTGACCTTGATCTGTGAACAACTGCATAAATACTTTAACATTGAGCATGTCTTTTGAATGGTAAGTGATAGGGCTTTCATAGTTTGCATGTGTATTCCTTGTGGAGAGACCTTTCAGTTGGTACCAGAATATTTGACCTTGTGACCTTGACCTTGGCATGTGACTGTCCCGTAAAATACACCAGAAAAATGAAATTATATTTTGTTTTATTTTATATATATAGAAATTAAACTCATTTATGATGAAATGTTTCTTGGTATCTATAGAATTTTTTTGTAAAAAAGATTTTTTTAAATCATTCAGCATATTTTCTTTGTTTATTTACTTTCGTTTTACAGGTATTGGTATTATATATATCAATGATGAGGGATGTTACTAAAAATATCTATTATTTCATTTCTTCTCTTCTGTGTATTCCTCCACTTTTGGGGAACCAGTATTGATGATCCCTGATGTCATCAAAGTACTGATAACACTGATAGACAGAACACAATGAGTTGACGATAACTGTTCCAAAAAAAGGGGGTGAAAATTGTTTTCTTAATAATGCTTGGATAATGATTGGAGGGGTTCATTTGGGTGACTTCTGTGTTTGCATCCAATTGCAATCATCATTTGATGTGATTAAACTTTTCAGTTGATACCAGAATTTATTTCTGCAAATTATTTTGTCAGAAGGACATTCATTGTTCAAAGTTGCTAAATGTTTCTTCTTTACTTCTACTCGGCGGCATAAGTGTTTCACAAAACACATCTTGTTATTTTTTATTTTTTATATTGCTTTGTGACAAAGCAATATAAAAAATAAAGATTAAAAGTCACTAAGCAAAATAAAAAAAGATGAACATAGGATGATAAAAGTAGCTTTGTCATGTTTGTAAACGACAGATAATTCGGTTTACACTATCAAAAGTCAAACCCAGGAAAAATTTATATTTGGTCTAAAGCAAACTGGGAAGGGGTACAAAAGGACCTAAAAACACTGGAGACTGAAATAAAGGACATAAAAGAAGAAACCAACGGTATCAAGTTACATATGGTCACATTTCAAAAATCAACTCTTTGACACACTAGGAAAGCATATACCAACTAAGATATTAAAATCAAAGGATTAACCACAAGATCAGGAGAATGCTTAAACAAAAACAAAGCTTATATAACAAAGCAAAGAAATCCAAATCATGGACTAAATATAAGCAATTTCAAAATGAGGTCAACGTGAACTGAAAAAGGCAGAATGGAACTATATAAACAAAGCGATTCTAGAAGGAATGGAAAAGAACAACTCTAAACCCTTCTGGAAATATGTCAAGTCCAGGAAACAAGATAATATTGGCATAGCACCATTGAAGAAACAGGTTCAACTAATCACTGATAGTAAAGAAAAGGCGCAAATACTACTGCAACAATTCACCTCTGTATTTACAAAAGGGAAAGCCAACACCTTACCAGAAACAAAGATTAAAGTAAAAGAGCAAATAAGTGATATCAAAATGCGATCAGAAGGAATAGCAAAATTACTCAGGAATATAAATACATCAAAAGCATCTGGACCAGATAACATACCAAACCAAGTTTTAAAACAATGTGCTGAACAACTGGCTCCAACTATAGCACTAATCTTCCAACTATCACTAGACAGCGGAAATCTCCCAGACGATTGGAGAAACGCAAACATATCAGCAATATTAAAAAAAGGAGATAGGCATGCATCAGAAAACTATAGGCCAGTTTCATTAATATCTGTACCATGCAAACTACTAGAGCATATCATATGTCGCCACCTACTCAAACACATAGAAAAACACAAAGTCCTAACATCACTAAACCATGGTTTTAGATCTGGATACTCCTGCGAAACCCAGCTAGCAGTCACCTTACACGACCTTCTGACATCCTACGACAAAGGCAAACAAGTAGACATCGCCATCTTGGACTTCTCAAAAGCCTTTGATACAGTCCCGCACGATCGACTTCTGCACAAAATTAGCCAGTATGGCATAAGAGGAAACATCCATAAATGGCTCACATCGTTTTTAACGGAAAGGAAGATGAGAGTACAGGTAGAAGGAGAACACTCAAATCAAACATCAGTTGAGTCAGGGGTCCCACAAGGAAGAGTCCTGGGGCCATTACTCTTCCTTTGTCATATCAATGATCTGCCAGATGCAATCAAATCATCTTGCGGATGACTGCCTATTCTACAGAGAAATCAACAAACACTCAGACCATAATATTCTGCAAAACGACCTTGTAGCACTAGAAAAGCGGGCCACAAATTGGGGTATGCGTTTCAATGCCAAAAAAAGCTATGTATTGAGCATTAGAAAGAAAAGTGATAATTTCTACAAACTAGACAATCACATATTGGAACAAGTATCATTAAATCCATATTTGGGCCTCCAAATACAAGAAGACTTAAAATGGAAAGAACATATAACCAGCATATCTAAGAAAGCAAGTTCCACTCTTGGCTTCCTGCGGCAAAACTTACAACATTGCCCAAGAGATGCCGGAAATCAGCATACATAGCAATAGTCAGATCCATCATGGAATATGGGTCAGTCATCTGGGACCCATACGCCAAAAATGAAATCGATAAATTAGAAAACATACAACGACGAGGGGCAAGGTTTATCACCAAAGATTATAAATCGAGAGAAGATGGCTGTATCACCAAAATGTTACAAGAACTGGAATTACCATCACTTCAGTCTAGAAGACAACAACAACATCTGATATTTTTCTACAAAGTGGTTGAGGGACAGATACCAGCTACATGTACATCAACTAAGGAATATATAACTCCACAAAAACCCAAACTCAGAGCTAGACAATATAAAGATCACGAAACACACAACATCATTGAGAACCAAGTAAGAAATAACACAAAGGCAGTGGTCGTACCATCAGCAAAAACAGAACAATACAAAAACTCTCTGTTTGTGAAAACTGCAATAGACTGGAACCACCTAGAGGATAACATTGTATGTGCTAGTTCTGCGGAATGCTTTAAGTCTGCGCTAGCAGCTACACACGACTAAACGGCGCTCTCTCCCGTTTCATCAAAGCCCACTGGGGATCCTGAGATGTATTCTTACAGATACAGATACAGAGATATAAGGGTAGCCTAACTTTTTGAGTTAGGGAAGATTTTCTTTGGCTCAATTGGTTAGAGCGCTGCCTTTAGATCTCAACGTCGTGGGTTCGATCCCCACCAGTGCCATATGATTTGACCATCATTGTTATTTCACAATATTACAGTTGAACTTAAGCTGCATCCAATCAAACTGCTCAAATTCACATATTTTATATCGTAACAGTAAAATTTAAAAAATGATGTGTGCTGATTTTTAAATTTTGCAAAATTCCCATGCTTTGTATTGTTTTGTTAATTTTGTGCGTTTATTTCCCTTTAGTTAAATATTTTTTGAATTATCATATTACATGTCATAAATGATCTTAAATTTTAACAATCAGGGCTCACCAAAACTCGGCAATTAGGGCGATTTTAGTCGCCCTGATCTGCTTCAAGTCGCCAACAGTTGCTCCCAAAAGCGATTATAAGTCCCCCTGTCACATTAGGAAAGTTGCCGTTGAATCTCTTCTATTTCCGGTAACAGGAAGTAAATTGAAGATTTCTTAAACTTATTCCTGTGTTCTTTAAACTCAAACATTATTTATATCATCTCATTGTTCTTAAAACAAAGCTAGTTGACTTTGTAATATTCATTTATCATGTTTATTACAAAAATTCAATGAAAATTGCCCTAAATAGTAACGTTTCAAGTCCCATGTAAACAGGAAGTGACTTGCAATCTGTAATCTGTATATCCCTCTTCTTCTCTTCTTTTAATCTCCACACCCCATCAAACTGTTGATGACTATGTGCCGTGCATGTGTGAGTTAGTAAAATTCCAAAATAATAAACAATTTTCCGATATTTTACAAATTTTCATAACATATTTTTTTTTTTTTTTTTTTCCATGTTGGAGAACCAGTCATAAAAGAATGTAGTGGATTAGCAACTGTCACTTTGAGCAACTAAGTGATGAATGAAAGGAAAACTATGTATAATTAAGGCCCCGCATCGAGATGCGGGTGCCCTATAGTTTTCACTTTGTCTGTCTGTCCGTCTGTCCGTCAACATTTTTTCTGTCACAGATTTCTTGCCTTCTATATGTGGGAATGATTTGAAATTTGGTCTGAAGCTTGGTAATGATGAGTTGTATCATTTAAGCAATTTTCAAGTTTGTCAGGTGCCCACTTCCTGTTTGCCGATACTTTGAATTTTTGCTAAAAACCAAATTTTCTGTCAAAGATTTCTTGGCTTCTACTGAAGAGAACGATTTGAAATTTATTGTGAAGCTTGGAAATGATGTGTTGTATTGTGTAAGCAATTTTCAAGTTTGTTGGACATCCACTTCCTGTTTACCGATACTTTGAATTTTAACTGTAAACCAAATTTTCCGTCAAAGATTTCTTGGCTTCTACTGAAGGGAACAATTTGAAAATTGGTGTGAAGCTTGGAAATGATGAGTTGTATTGTGTAAGCAATTTCCAAGTTTGTCAGACATCCATTTGCTGTTTACCGATACTTTGAATTTTTACTGTAAACCAAATTTTCCGTCAAAAGATTTCTTGGCTTCTACTGAAGGGAATGATTTGAAATTTGGTCTAAAGCTTGGAAATGATGAGTTGTATTGTGTAAACAATTTTCAAGATTGTCGTACATCCACTTCCTGCTTGCTGAGACTTTGAATTTTTACTAGAAACTGAATTTCGGTCACAGATTTCTTGGCTTCTACTGGAGGGAATGATTGGAAATTTGGTTTGAAGCTTTGAAATGATGAGTTGTATTGCAAAAGTGGTTTTTCAAATTTGATGATCAACCACTTCCTGTTTGCCAATACTTTTACTTTTTACTATAAACCAAATTATCTTCATAAGATTTTTAGACTTGTATCAACTTGGAATGATTTGATATTAAGTCTGAAGCTGAAAAAATGACATGGTTTGGTAAAAATTCAAGAATTCACTGTATCCAGCAAATTACTGTATCAACACATTTGTGTCAAACAGAATATGAATCCACACTTACCCCAATTTTACTTTTGCATGGAATTTCAGGATCGAAATCAATGCGGGGCCCTTCCGACAACGCCAGTTTCGACATGCTCTAGTTTTCCTTTTGTAAATTTGACCTAAATGTATGAACCTCCATCATAAGCTTTTATGGGAAAAGGAACATAAATCTGATACAACTTAGATAAGTTTTTATTAAATCTACATTGTAGATCATGAGATAACAATACTATTTGAATGAATAAAACTGATTTATTGCCATTGTAAAATATTTAATATTTACCTGAAAAAAAACCTCAAAATCAGTAGGAAACAAATACAAAATCCTTTAAATTCAATTGCAGGTACACGTACACAATTCTCCCTGTCATGGCCTGAAGTCTCCCTATCTGTACCCTGAGGGAGACTTCAAGTCTCCCTGTTATTTTGAAGTGTGGTGAGCCCTGTTAACAAGGAATCATTCTGAAACTATCAGTCTGTGCCAAAAACTTTTTCATTCACTAGCCCTAAGGGGCTAGTAAGGTCCCATGTTGTACTAGCCCGAACTCAATTTCACTAGCCCTTATAGAAGATTCTTTGTTGATAAGGTACAATTTTAACTAGCCCAACGGGCTAGTGACTTCAAATTTTTACTAGCCCGAGACTGATTTTACTAGTCTCGGGCGTAGGGCTAGTGGCTAAGGGCACAGACTGAACTATTACTTCAAAGGGAGATAATTTGAAACTCCAAAACTGTTGCTCCATCTGCCAAGGTTGAAGGGAAGAGGAGCAAATTTAATTGTAACCCTTGGCTAGCAAAGATGTAGTTTGCTAACAATAGCATTGAAAATTTTCATTCATTTTCAGATACAAAGTTCAAGCAGCAAAAACTTCCAGCATGGCAACCAATTTTAACAGCAGGAACTGTTTTACCAGCATTTTTCGCAATAGGAATTGCTTTTGTACCATTAGGTGTAGCTTTATATATAACATCAGAAGGAGTAAGTTATATTCTACAAGGATGAAAGCAAAGATTTTAGCATGTTTAGCAATGAAAAATTTCTTTCCTATTTCTGTCTTATGAAATTTTCACATTCAAGCTTTCCTTCCTGTTGGAAGAAGATTCATTTTGCCTTTAGGTAGTCCATTCTGGTTTTGGAAATCTATTTGCAGTTTAAACAAGGAAATTCAAAGTTCTCAGGAGCTAAAAAACATTTGTATGTTTTTTTAATTGCATCTTTTGGGCTCAGTTTTTGTTACATAAAATATTTTGAAATTTCAAAAGACATTGTTTCACTTTGCTAGTGCTTCTTAAATAAAGTTGAATTGGCATTAATGGTCCTCCAGGTTAAAAATAGGTTGGGAATTGTGGCTCCCTCTTTGTGTGAAAAAAAATGAAGGGGCCAATATTGATAACATTATTAAAATTAAGTTCCTATTCCTATACACATGATACATGTATATCGAATAAATCAAGTAGAAACACAATCTAATTAAAATTAGATCTAACATGCACTGATGATGCAGTGAGTGTAAGGAACAATTTGAAGAGATAATTTTAATTAGATAGGTAGAAACACTACACAGAAAGGGTAGGAAAGTCATGAAAAATTCAAATGATCATATTCCTTTCCTGTACAGTTACATGCACAGTACAGATACATCGGAAAATGAATACCGAAGCAAGAACGAGGAAGGGGAATTCTAAAATCATAAATCCAAAATCGCAGCAATTCACAGCAACACGAATTGAGACAGTATGACAAAGACAAAACAAATAAACAAAAATGAAAGAGACTTTCCATTAAAATTCACTGTGATAATAGGAATGTCTTGGAAAGTGATTGGGATTAATTATACGACCACAAAAATTTTGCGGTCGTATTATGGTATGGCGCTGGCGTCGGCGTCGGCATCTGTGTTACCAAATTTTAGCATGATGTTTGTTGTTGACACAAGCTTAAGCCCGGGTTTTAATTTCGCGTTCCTTGCCCAGCCCGTTTTTGAAAAAGATGGAAAAAAGGGGCCAAAAAGGGGTTAAATTAGGTATTTTCGTGTCTGTGGACAGTATAACTTTGGTTCTAGTGGACGGATTGTTTTTAAATCTTAGTATGATGTTTCTTGGAACATTCTTGAGAAACTTTTTTTCCTTTAGTTTTTGGCCCCACCCATTTCAGAAATAGGGGCCAAAAAAGGGTTAAATTGGGTGTTTTCACATATTTGACTGTAGAATCTTTTTTATTTATTTGATTTTGATGGGGTTTGTTTCAGTGTGCTCCTGAGGAAATTTTCAATCTGGAGTATGCCAACGGATTTCACGTAGCTTGTACACTAGAGATGTCAAATTATTAATCTCCTACTTATATTATTAATATTTAATAATTTGAGTAGGAGAATAATACTGACCCCCGAAGATTAAGACTGACCTGCCAAGATTAAGAATGACCCTCCCAGATTAATAATGACCCACTGAGATTACCATACTTATCCTCTTAGGATGGATAAAACCTGGAGTGTCAAATTATTAATCTTGGTGGGTCACTCTTAATTTCAGAGGGTTAATTATTAATCTTGGCGGGTCAGTCTTAATCTTCGAGGGTCAGTATTATTCTCCTACTCAAATTATTAAAGATTAATAATATGAGTAGGAGATTAATAATTTGACATCTCTAGTGGTACCGCTCACGAGATAAATGGGCCCAACAGGGGCTAATCTCAAAAAAAAATTTTTTTTTATTTTAAGTCCGATTTTGATGCAGTTTTTTTCAATGGATTCCTTGTGAAAAATTAATATGGCACTCAGCTATTAGATTTTTGGTAACTTGTTTCCTTTCCCAGCTATGAAGGGCCGAAGGGGCCAAAATTGCAAATTTGCAGATAATGTGGAATTTCTATTTTTCATCGGATTTCAATGGGATTTTTTTCTTTGGATTTCCCTTGATCTAAGCTTTCAGAGGTATGTCAACGGATTTGGCACAGCTCTTACCGTTTCCGAGCTACAAGGGGTCAAAGGGGCCAAAATTGCAATATTTCTAAATATGTCAAATCTCTATTTTTCATCGGATTTCAATGGGATTTTTTTCTTTGGATTCCTCCTGATCTAAGCTTTCAGTAGTATGTCAATGGATTTGGCGTAGCTCTTACCGTTTCTGAGCTACTAGGGGTCAAAGGGGCCAAAATTGCAATTTTTCTAAATATGTCAAATCTTAATTTTTCATCGGATTTCCATGGGATTTTTTTCTTTGGATTCCTCTTGATCTAAGCTTTCAGAAGTATATCAACGGATTTTGTGCGGCATATACCATTTCCGAGCTACAAGGGGTCAAAGGGGCCAAAATTGCAATTTTTCTAAATATGTCAAATCTCTATTTTTCATCGGATTTCAATGGGATTTTTTTCTTTGGATTCCTCCTGATCTAAGCTTTCAGTAGTATGCCAATGGATTTGGCGTAGCTCTTACCGTTTCTGAGCTACTAGGGGTCAAAGGGGCCAAAATTGCAATTTTTCATCGGATTTCCATGGGATTTTTTTCTTTGGATTCCTCTTGATCTAAGCTTTCAGAAGTATATCAATGGATTTTGCGCGGCATATACCATTTCCGAGCTACAAGGGGTCAAAGGGGCAAAAATTGCAATTTTTCTAAATATGTTAAATCTTTATTTTTCATCGGATTTTGATGGGATTTTTTTTCTTTGGATTCCTCTTGATCTAAGCTGTCAGTAGTATGCGAAAGGATTTGGTGTAGCTCTTACCTTTTCCAAGCTACAAAGGGTCAAAGTGGCCAAAATTGCAATTTTTCTAAATATGTCAGATCTTTATTTTTCATCAGATTTCGATGGATTTTTTTTTTTTATTTCTATGGATGTAAAGTGTTAGTTGATAGTAACATATTTTGCATTTTTTTTATCAATAAGTGATCAAAAGGGTTTTTCTGTAGTTTGTTTCCAGCTAATAACTATGGCAAGCTTCTTTTTGTGTCCATCTAATTATTGTGTCAAGCTCTTTACTGTGTCCACATTCACTTTGAACTACTTTTGTTGAAATTTCAGTGATGGACATGCTGCGGTCGTATCATGCTGCGCTTGGCATAGCCCTTTATTTTTAACTTGAAATATGTTTTGTCAGAATTTCCTGTTGAACAGGTTAAAATCTTACTAAGCAGGTAGACTTTAAAGTATTACAGGTAAAATGGATAATAAAATTCCCCCTCCCCCAGTCTGTTTTATTGATATTTAGGTCTATCACAGTGATAATATGTCTATGGTTTTATGTCTAAAAGATTAAAATTCATGTCTGTCCTAGTGGTTTGTTTGGTATGTCTCTTTCTGTCCTGAATGTTCTATTAATAAATCACATGCAATCAGTCGGCATATCTCTATAATCATATGTTTGTTTTTATTGACCTGGTGACGTCACTAGTAAAGAAATCAAGTGGTTGAAGGACTTTCAGAGTTCTGGTTTTATGATGATATTGCAATAGTGAACCAGTTCTGTTACAGAATAGAAATTTCAATGTTAATTTTGGTTATAAGGGAATTAAGATAACTGCAAGAAATTTTCCAATTATAATTAAGATTATAATGATGATACAATGGGACTATTTTTTTTGGATGAAAAATTTTTATATAGATTGCAGTGAAAGATTGAAATTTCTCAGTGAAATAAAAGTGATAATTAACTGTGAAATTATTTTCCATAATTTCACTCTAGGAAGCAACGTCACAAAACGTTGTCAACGCCGTTGTTAAGTAAACGTCTCAGCGAATTACCATCGAAAACGTAGTTCATGCAAGGAATCTTAAAATAAACCACTAAATTGCTGTGTTATTCGATCATTTGTTGAATATTTTGCGATAATCAGAATCTCGGATTAGTTATAGTATGAATATTTATCGCACATTATATTAGAATTTAAGTAAAGGTAAAATCTGTTTGTTTTCAACCACTTTATCAAATGATCAAATGGAAACAAATAATCTGATCGGTTGATTATAATTGCCAACGTTGTTTAAAACCCTTCTATTGTATGGTAGAAGTTAAAAATCTTAGACAACATGAATGTCGGATTATGCTACCTGTTCATAGTACATGTAGGGTATTAAACCATGTATTATAGTGTCGATTGAGTTGAAAATGAGTTAAGCACTACTTGCAACATTATGATACAAGACTTTTATATGTAAGTTTATGCATGTTATAATATGTATCTTTTGGCTGTATATATCAGCCCTGACTAGTGAATATAACTCATTGCTTTATAATAATTTAATATTTGTCCTAATTATAGATAGATGAATTTACATGGGACTACACATTCTGTGAAAGTAAACTGAATCCACCAAAAACATGTGCCCAGGAGTTAGAGAGTATTGGGACCAATAATACTGGTTATGTATGTAACTGTGATGTTACGTTTACTCTGGACAAGGATTATAAGGTATGTATCTGTGACTATGATGTAGTGTATCTTTTTATTAATTTTTCCAAAGTGACTTTGAGGAACTGTATCTCTCTATTAATTTTTCGAGAGTGACTATGAGGAAGAGTATCTTTCTATTTATTTTTCCTGAGTGACTTTGAGGAACTGTTTTTTCCTTAATGACTTTGAAGAACTGTATCTCCATATTAATTTTTTCTGAGTGACTATGAGGAACTGTATCTTTCTATTGATTTTTCCTAGGGTACATAATTCAATGTATTTCAAACAATATAAATGTCCTAGTTTGAATCGGAGAATTAGTTATATTTTTCCAGACTACTACACAAGTTAAAGCTATGAGGTCCTTGGTGTCTTAGTCTTCACATTTTCACTGGTTGGGTAAATAGGCCCTCCAGATTCATAAGGGGACACTGTTTATGTTTGAAAAATAGAGTATCTTAAACTAATTCATGTTTTGATTGATGGCATAGAATATAGATGAATTATGGCACCAAGTTGTTATAATTATAACAAATCTTTGTTTATTTTTCAGTCTGATGTATATTTATATTATGGATTGTCAAATTATTTCCAAAATCATCGACGATACGTCAGATCCAGGGATGACAACCAAATACACGGAGAGACAGTTACAGCATCAAGTCTTAACACAGACTGCAAGCCGTACTTAACCAAAGACATCAATTCTAGTTACTCTCTACCTATAGCACCTTGTGGGGCTATTGCTAATAGCTTATTTAATGGTAGTATCTTTGATTTAGTAAAGTAAAACGTTATGGTACTACCCTCTTGAGTGGTCCCCTCATCAAAGGCCCCTCTTACGTACAGCTAGAAAACTGATGCATTTACAGTCAGTACACCTCTCACCAATAGCCCTTATCAAATGCAACCAGCAGCCATATTCTGCCCCTAAATGGTCCAAATTCATTTTCTAAATTTTCTAAATGACCAAAACATTAACTTCTGACATTATTTGATTCATAATTTTATCATTCAAATCATGGTCATATAAAGTCTTCATCAAATAGACAATATTATAAAAGTAAGATACTGTAAACGTATTAATTTTTGCGGTGTACTAATTTTCCCTATTTTCGCTGTTGGCCCTAAAACCCGAAAAATAGTACCCGTGAAAATAAGTTTTTGTGTAGAAGAAGTCTAGTTTACTTTGGAAACCATGAAAATTGATACCTGCAAATATGTCGATCTTTCATAAACCGCGAAAATAAGCATCCGCGAAAATTACTACTTTTACAGTAAACCAGAGTGAACATCACCAAGCAATGTTTAAATAAAAATTTCTGTAACAAAAAGTGAAAACTTTCATCACTTGAGTAGTTGTCTTCTTAGGATTTTTTTATAGAGTAGGGGTAATTATGTAGTTTGACAGGAGGCATAGCGTTGGCCTAATACCTGTGTCATTTATAACCGTTTTTTAGTAACTTATTATTAATATAATCTTTATTAGAAATGCATAATTGTACCCCTGAGGGTTGAAAGCATATATATAGATACAGACATAAAGACGAAATACAACATAAAAATAAAATATTCAAAATTTTACGACTCTATACGTATATTTAAGATTTCTTTTATATTGTTGATGGTGAAAAATGCAATCATTTGTCCACTTTTCTCAGTATAAGTGACTTTTTTATAAATGGAGCAACATATTGCAAGTGATCCGATGAAGATAATATCTCAACAATATTTGTATTGTTATTATTATTGTTTTCAAAAGTATTTACATTTTTTATTTTAAATTCCTGTCTAATAAGGTTATATTTTGGACATTAATGATAGTTATAATGAAATTTTACATAAAATACAGAAGCATTATGCTTAAACTGTTTCTTATTATTCCCCCCACTTTAGCGGGTGGTATATAGTGATCATGGTGTCCGTTTGTTCGATATTATGTCCATCTGTTTGTCCGCCATAGGGTACACACTTTGTGGAGAAAACTCCTCCTAGACTACTTGGTGAAATCCAATGAAACTTTCACAGAACGTTCAGTATAGATTGCCATTGTGCACCATATATTTTAAAATTTTGATTTGATCTTTTTTGGGGGGAGCAGGGGGTATAGTTGTTTATTCAGCATGTGTACCTGAGCAAGAAATCCAGCATCAAGTAAAATATCTGCCTTGAAAGCATCGGGGTAAAAATTATAGTGTAGGGGTTATGATGAAAGCATAGAGGTTAGGAATTATAGCATCAGGGTACCCCATTGCTAGAAGAGCCTTGGGAGAACACTGACATGAGCAGACAGTAAATATGGTTGAATGAAGGTGGAATATTATAAGTTATCATGCATTGAACCAACTAACATGATTATTTAGATAGTGTCAAAAATTGTTGAAAGGTAAGGCGTCAGCTGCACCGTTCAACCGTTTTCGACACTATCTAAATAATCATGTTAGTTGGTTCAATGCATGATAACATTTTTGTGCGGTTATGCTAACCACAGTTTGCATTAAACTACGAAAACGATAATTACAAAATGAACTACATTTAACTACACGATTCTAAAAATAAAAACTAAACCAACTGACAGCGTAACATGAACAATACACAACTGAGTGATTTATTGATTTTTCAAGTTGTATAAAGATTGTACCAGCAAAATAACGTTTTCGAAATACACTGAGCGGGAACCTTTGAAAATGAATTTCACACATGTTATTCCAAATATAGATGTTTTTAGTATTTTAATTTTCAGACTGAAATAACTGTTACATTGCGTAGAAGTAAATATGTTTATTTATCTATGCTTACTGCATGTTTGTTAATCTGAAACACTACAATATCACGATTATTGATTTTCTTGTTGTGTATGGCGGACATGGTTATTTAGCATGTGGTTAATCAGCCAATAGAATCCAAGTTTACATCCGCGTAATCGCACAATATCTTTTTGAATGCAGATTAATTCCTTCATTAAAGAGAAAGAGGTAAACTTTGGATCTGGTGTCGACAGTGTTTTGTAATGATTTAATGCTGTTGATTATATTTTCAGATAGTTTTGTATTGAAGATGGGTAGTACTGAAGTGCCTTTGTTAAGGACAGGAATTGCATGGGTGTCTGACAAAAAGGAAAAATTCAACAATCCACCAAGTGAGTTACATGTCTTCTAAATACTTTTTATTTAAGCATGCCAATGTGAAACACCAGCTTAATTGTGTAAAATTATTATACCCCCCGCAAACAAAGTTTGGGGGGGTATATAGGAATCACCCTGTCTGTCTGTCTGTCTGTCTGTCTGTCCACACTTCTCGTAAGCGGAACTCCTCTTAAACCACTGGAAGGATTTTGATGAAACTTTACACAAAGGAAGGACACTATATGGAGATGTGCATGAAGGAATATAATTATTGTCTGAAACCAGCAAGGGGAGATAATTCGACTTTGACTTTACGTTGATTCCCTATTTATGGGTTACCTTGTAAGCGCAACTCCTCTTAAACCACTTGAAGGAATTTGATGAAACTTTACGCAAAGGAAGGACACTATATGGAGATGTGCATGAAGGAATATAATTATTGTCTGAAACCAGGAAGGGGAGATAATCCGACTTTGACATGTGCATGAAGGAATATAATTATTGTCCAAAACCAGGAAGGGGAGATAATTCGAATTTGACTTTTCGTTGATTCCCTATTTATGGGTTACCTCATAAGCGCAACTCCTCTTAAACCACTTGAAGGATTTTGATGAAACTTTATACAAAGGAAGGACACTATATGGAGATGTGCATGAAGGAATTTAAATATTGTCTGAAACCAGGAAGGGGAGATAATTCGACTTTGACTTTACTTTGATTCCCTATTTATGGGTTACCTCGTAAGCCCAACTCCTCTAAAACCACTTGAAGGATTTTGATGAAACGTTACGCAAAGGAAGGACACTATATGGAGATGTGCATGAAGGAATATAATTATTGGTTGAAACCAGGAAGGGGAGATAATCTGACTTTGACTTTTCGTTGATTCCCCATGTATGGGTTACCTTGTAAGCGCAACTCCTCTTAAACCACTTGAAGGAATTTAATGAAACTTTACACAAAGTAAGAACACTATATGGAGATGTGCATGAAGGAATAAAATTATTGTCAGAAACCAGGAAGGGGAGATCATTCGACTTTGAGTTTTCATTGATTCCCTATGTACGAGTTACCTCGTACGCACAACTCCTCTTAATCCACTTGAAGGATTATGATGAAACTTTAGACAAAGGAAGAACACTATATGTAGATGTGTTAAATGTCAAATAGGCTGAAAAAAAGGTGAATTTTATATTTGTCTGATTTAGGCAGAGTGTTTTCATTGGAACCCTTGTGAAAAGTTCTTTCTTGAAGATTATATTATTGTGTCCATACTTGTATTGTGTCCACACTTTTACTGTGTCCACACCTGTATTGTGTCCACACGAACTTAATTTTGCACTTACCATATGGATTCAGGGTTCAATGAGTGGGGGGATAATTTGGCTGCCATTCGGCGACAGCTCTTGTTTAATTTCGTGGGCAGAAATGAAAACCACTTGATGATACAGGTATAATGAAATTCATGAATTGATACAGTACACTCAGAGACATGTTGTGATAGATCACCTTCAGAGACTTAATGCCTGACATGTCTGACTTGGAGTCTGTCAGTGTTTGTTGATTGTATACCTGTGGTGTGAATAGCTTTATTAGGGGTTGTAAATATGTACCTGATGATAATTAAACTTTGACTGGATACTATATAGTACTTGTTTTAAAGAAACACACATCACATCTTCAAATTTAAAAACATGAAAAAAAAATAAGGATTTTTTTCATAGGTATCTGTTGAACATGGAGATTCCAAAAAAAGAAAGAAAGAAAATGAAAGAAATTGTTCAAAAATCTTTCTTCTTGTATTTTACATTTTCTATCATTTTGTTTTAAACTGTGTTTATTTACATTAAAATACTTATTTCAAATGATCAAGCTGTATCTAAAACAAGTGACAGGAAAAAAAATGAAAAGACTTTCTTTTTATTTAATGAAAAGATCATGTTTTTTTTTGTTTTTTTTCCTTGACTACTTGAATAAAACTTGATTACTTAAAATTGTACAAAAACTATTTAAAAAAATAATTTAAGAAAAGGACAGCAACAGAAAAACTTTATTTATTTAAGGTGGTACAGGGGTCCAAAAAACTGTATTAGGAAATTTTAACAACAACTAAATTTATTTTAGTTATTTCAGATATATTTTTTTAAATTTGGTAAATATGCTATATTATTCGCAAATATACTTGCCTTCCATTTGCTTGTAAAAAAATTTTGGGTGTCCCATTCTTTATTTTTTAATAATGGACGAAAAACTGATTTTCCCTATCATTTCTTTACAAATTATCTCCCCTTAATAGAACAGGGTTTGCTGAAAAAGTCTAATATTTTGCATTGTTAGAAATGAGAGTGGCTTATTGAAAAAATTTAACTACATTGCATTATAAGACATCAAAAATCATTTTCCAACTGAACATTATATATTCATACATATTTTATGAAAGGATATGGAGTAAATGAACATGAGACCATATGTATGAATGATACTCTTTGGGGTATCAGTACAGTCAACTCCGTTTAATTGCATACCTCTTAATAGCATATTTCAGTTAGTTGCATACAATTCTGCTGCAGAAAACCTTTTTTTTTAAATATTAGTGTCAAAGCACTTGTTTCATTCATATAGCATGGATTGGTGAATGAAACAAGTGTATATATAGCCCTGAAAAAGACCCATTTTTCTACTAGTACATGTATTTGAATATAATCTTTTGAAATAGTTGATTTTTAAATCTAAATTTAAAGTATAGTACACCCAGTACTCATAAACAGCTGGTATTGATATTCCCAGAATATACCATAATTTACAAAAAACTTTAGAAAAAAAAACAATTAAACAATTACATTTAATTTAACCAATACATGACAAAAGTTGAAGTTTATTTCCTCAAAAGGTTGTGCATTTAGTCTAAAAATATAGATTCCAGGTCATTAATTATAATGAAAATTCTAATTTTGACAAAAACACACAAAAATAGAAAAATTGTACATTAAGAGACATTTCAGAATTGGAAATACCACCCTTTGCCCATGACATTTTAGTTTTGAGCAGGGAAGGCTATCAAATTTGTATAAATAATTGAATTTAGGGCCAGCAAAAAATTTGAGACAAGTTTTCTACTCCAGAATTATTATACCCCCGCTCCGAAGGAGAGGGGGGTATACTGTTTTACCCTTGTCCATCTGTCTGTCCGTTTGTCCGTCCGTCCGTCTGTCTGTTTGTCTGTCCGTCCGTCCGTCTTTCCGTCCGTCCGTCCGGAACATCTTTCGTCAAGGATTTCTCAGCTTGTGTATGTGGTAATGATTTGATATTTGGTCTGAAAATTAAGTATGATGAGTTGTACCGTGTCTCCCCTTTTCGAGTCTGTCACTCATCTACTTCCTGTTTGACGAAAACTTTGATTTTTCCCATTATAGCAATATATTGAAAATTTTCGTCAAGGATTTCTCAGCTTGTGTATGTAATAATGATTTGATATTTGGCCTGAAGCTTAAGTATGATGAGTTGTACCATGTCTCCCCTTTACAAGTCTGTCACTCATTTACTTCCTGTTTGACGAAAACTTTGATTTTTCCCATTATAGCCATATATTGAAAA